>JANSTR010158028.1:0-10269 GCA_025434805.1 Antipathozoanthus remengesaui
ATATCTTTTATATCTTGTAACATTTCAAACTAGGTAGAGTTACCTTTTTAATCATATGTAATTGTTATATCATTGATATCCTGTTTTCAAAATCATGTATTTTATAATGTAGTTGTTTTTTTATGTAGGGCCCTTGTTGATAGCAGTTCTATATTAATACTAATTTGGTCACCCTACGGAAATAAAGATATCAAAAAAACTCTTAACCTCCAAGGCCCGCTTGTTAGAAGTTGGATATCTTCACCCAGTTTATATGCGGATTGTTCAGTCATATTTGATATCTAACTTAGACAAGCCCCCTTGTTGTTTGGATGCCCTGTACCTTTTCTTTATTTATATGCTATAATATTTTTTTGTATATTCATATATTTATTCATCCTTATCACATTTGTATTATATAATTTATTTATTTATTTTGTGATGTAAATTTTCAATGATGGGTCAAATAAAACTTGCCGCTGTTGTTATTGAACGCGTTAATGTTGTCGACTCCCCATATTTTTCAGACGGGGATGCTCTTTGGAAAAATTGAATTCAGTCTCAAAAAGTTGAGCGTGGTCGAACCTCACCTAAAGAATACCATTCACCATTTTTTTTATTTGACGGATTTAATTCTTTGTTCATTTACAACAATAAAAACATATCATATTCATCAAATGCTTTCTTGTTTCAAGCTTCTACAATTTTTCTTCAAATTGAACGGATCACAAAATTAAAAGATACCGAATTCCCCAAAAGCTACGACTTTCTAGCGTTTACCCCTAAAAGAGAGTAAGATTTTATTACTTGGGATCCATATTACCAGATTACCAAACCAGTAAATAAAATAGCACAGTTTGTTTTCCAGAGAAAATAACTGCAAACTTCTTAGCCCTCTCTAAACATGAGGCGAAAATGTGTTACCAGGCGGTAACTCAGTAGGTGGAGTTTATTTGGTTTTCTTAAAGCTGTAGCACTGGAGTGGTGAAACAAGAAAAATAATTACTGTTTGCTCGAAATAGACGTTTATGCGGCCTTTTCCGTATATATGTAGCAACCTGATCCAAATCCAAATCGAGAGGCTATGATATGCCTTGTGTTATACATGCAGTTTATAAGCTTTAGTTAACATAACATTGATTTAACTTTAACATTTTCACTTGTTAATATAATAAGATTCAATCTTAAACTCACACATGATTCGGATCTCCTCGGGTTCAGGTTGGCAGTATCTAAGAAGCCCATTACAGTTGGGTCTGTGCACCTGTTTAATGGGAGATATATAATGTTTTCGCCTTAACTGCGTCTTGCAACCCTCCTCTACGAGGGGATTGGTCCATGCGCTCCACCCACTGACGTCACAGGTGTCTCGATATGTACACATGCCTGTTGATAAGAATATTATTATTATTATTATTATTAATAATAATAATATTAACGGTTATTCGCAGTTTCTATAATTTAAATTAACTTTTGCTCATAAGAATTAGAGCAATATCTCCAAACGTAATTTTTGCTCTAAAATAACAATTGGCAGGTAGCTAGATATTTGTTTCTAAGTAGATAGTTTTTCGAAAAACTATAAACTGCGTCGGCGGATAGGTAAAACGTATAATACAATCAACCGAGGGTTGAAACAATTTCTGCGCCGTAAGGTTGAAAGAAAGCTGAATTTTGGAGCGTTAGCTCTCATGATGCTCCGACGAAGGGCTAATGCTCGAAACGTGACCAACCTTACGACATGGAAAATTGTTTTGTCAACCCGTGGTTGATTTTATTATAAATATTTATTTGTCAGATATTTTATGGTTGGTTCTTAGTAATCAGCTATTTTTATGGTCACTTGTCAATCAATGGATCAATCGATGAATCAATCAATCAATCAACGCCTTTTTACCCAGGAGGGTATAGTCTGTCAATAAAAGATCTCCAAGCTGGCATTTCTAGTTATGCTGGCAGGCGATTTCTGAGGTTGTGTCCAACCACATTCTTTGCCTTCCCATGATTCTCTTAGCTGTCGTTTGATTTGTTTCTTTGTTAGAGAACCGCTTTTGCTAGAAGATCTTTACCAGATACCAAGTACTGCAGAGGCTACTGGACGAAGAAATGATACTGGAGAGTCAGTGAAAGGAGACCAAGGATGCCTTCAATTTTGCCTGCGAGGAGACGGTTGGATACTGTAAGCTACAGAAAAAGGAATGGATGAAAGGCGGGTCACTGCACAAGAAAAAGGAGAGGAAGAAGAAAAAAGAGAAGGTCAACATAGGATCACTGAAAGGAGACCAAGGATGACTTCAATTTTGTTTGTGAGGAAACGGTTGGATACCGCAAGCCACAGGAAAAGGGCTTGATGACAGCTGGGATCATGAAAGGAGACCAAGGATGCCTTCAATTCTGCTTGTAAAGCGACGGTTGGATACCGCAAGCACAAGGCAAGGAGTTGGAGATAACCAGGACACTGAACAAGATAGAAGAGAGAAAGGAAAAGAAAGTGAAAGTGAACATAACCTGTAGTCGTTCAGACAGGGAAATTGCAATTGCAGGTGAAGAAGAGCATTAATCAGAAAAAACAAGGTTACATCGACAACTTTGCACAAGAAGCCGAGTTGGCAGCTGCGAACGGTAACATGAAGGAACTCTACGACAAACACTGACAACGTGAGAGACCAGTAGAGGACTAGCATGGCAACTCACTTCCTGAGAAGGAGCAACAACTGGACCGTTGGGCATTATAAAGAGCTTCTGAACCGGACACCCTCTCTTGACCTCTTCCCCCTCTTCTGATATACACCTAGCAGAGGCAGACATATAAATCAAGGATAAAGTGGATATCAATGAAGCAACCTGAAGTTAAAGAGCAGTAAGGCAGAAGGATCGGGAAACATTCCCCCGATGCTTTGATGGGCGGCGTGGACACCACCCTGAAACTACTGTATCCGCTGTTTGGTGAGATCTGAAGGAGGAAGTCGTTCCTACAGAGTGAAAGGAAGGCCACTTGATAAAGCTTCCCAAGAAAAGAGACCTAATTCAGTGTACCAACTAACGGGGCGTCACACTCCTTTCTGTATCAAGCAATATTTTAACAGAGTCCTGCTGGAGTATATAAAGGATGCAGTCTACTTTTTTCTCCAAGACAAGCAGGCAGGTTTTAGTGCGAAACAATTATGTGCATACCAGATTGCTACATTCCACATTTTAGTGGAAGAGTCCCGGGAATGGAATTCTTCCCATATACATCAGTTTGTTGACTACTAAAAGGCGTTTGATAGTCTGGATAGAGAGACATGTTGGAGACTATTGTGCCACTATGGAGTGCCCGAGAAGCTGGTAAATCTTATAAGAAACAGCTACAACCACATGCAGAGTTTTACACAAGGGAAGTTCACAAAGTAATTTAATTCAAGACCGGCTTGAGACAAGCATGTCTACTTTCACAGTTTCTCATGCCACTACCCATAATCATGTCTACTTTCACAGTTCCTCTTGCCACTACCCATAATCATGATCAAAGAAGGAATTTAATACAGTGAGCGATAACGTCCCAGCTGGACAGCTTGGAGTTTGCCCATTATTTGGTCATACTCATAATCACCAACAAATCCAGGAAAAAACCGTGCACACTTACAGCAGACACCTCAGCATGAGTTGAACTCAATGTTCACCAGGGCAAGACTAAGATTATGGGGTTAAAGGAAGAGAGCATTGACTCTGTGGCACTACAAGGTACATTCCTTGAAGATGTTTACTTCGCCTACCTGAGAAACATCATTAGCACCCAAGGAGGGACTGATGCATATATCAAGACTATACTACATAAGGAAAGGACAGCATTTGCACTGCTCGTCCTGCTCAGAAATGTATGGGATGCCAAGAGCATTAATACAACAACGTATTAGCAACAGCACCCTGAAGAGGATTCAAATCTCCACCAGCAACTGCTTGAGACGCATTTTAAAGGTCGAATCAGCTATTTTATTGTAAAACATTGGAAGACTATAGCCTCAAAAATCATAAATTGAATAGTACGGAGTTTGCTTTAGCGTTTGACTAAACCTTACTACAAAAACAATTGTTCACCCTACTTGCATCACTAACATTTTTAACAATGGTCTACTAAATCGTTTGACTTCAGTGTTGAAAAGTTAACCGTGTGAATAATATAAGCTTAGTTGGTTACCATTTCCTCTTCTTTTCCAAAACTCTTATTTAATTGGTTCATTGGTTTAGAATACTATTTGAAACTTACACCGGGTTCTTTCTTGAACACTGTCAGAGCAGTCGAGGTTAGATTTTGGGCATTCTCCATAGTGCGTAGTGTAGCTAGTGATTACTCGCTTGTATCTCACGGTACGCTTCTGAACTTGTCCACATTTCCCAGACTCAAGTTCCTTTGGAAGCCATTCAGACCATTTATCTGGCTTACAACCGAAAACAGGACAGATACCTGGTTGGTGGAGAGAAGCAAAGTTTTAAGTAGAGGGTTTGGGGTTGAAGATCGGTTTTAGAAGTCTTTACAGACGTTTACGTTTGGGAGTGTGTTCTGAAACCTTTGGTAGAAGATTTCTAAAATTCGAGCAGGAGTTTAGATAGGGGGTTAAAGGTTGTAAATGATATATTTTCTTATGTTTGTATGTTTTATCATCTATTGTTATAAACTAGTGTTAACTCTAGAGATGAGGGTCATGGTTTAGTCTGTCTCTACTGTCAAGTTAAACCGGTGGCTGTTCATCCGACTCCAAGGGAAACTGAAGCGGAAGCTAGTCGCGACTGAACCGATATTTAGAAAATGGAACCAAGTTCATACTACGTCAGATTCAATTCCATTAGATTATAAATTAGATATGTTAGACAAAAAGATTAGTTTTGAAAGAGATTACTTTCGATTCAAGAGGTTTTTGAAAGACAGATTAGATTAGTTTACACTACGTCAGATTGATTACTTAACAATTAGACCTCGAGGACCAATGGACTACGAGTCAATAGCCTGTAAAGAAACGAATTGAAACAATTTTTGTTTTGATCCGCAGATGAATAAACCAAAATTGAAAATTTGGAATGCTTTTCTTTCTTTTTAACGCATTCTTACCATTAAATATCTTCACTCTATATTTTGTTGCTTTCTTTGTTTTCTCTGGGACAGAAATGTTCAGAAGGTTGTCAATTAAATCTTTTGAAACCACAGCAAAACGGGGTTCAGGGACTTGATCCGTCATATTGTTTTGGTTCGCTGCCATGGTCTACCATAATTAGATAATTAGACCGCATAGTAGCGCAGCCAATGAGAACGCGCGATTTCGTAATTTCTACTAAATTAGATTATAACTTAGATATGTTAGGCGAAAAGTTAGTTTTAAGCGAGATTACTTTCGATTAAACAATTGTAGTCTTATTAATCATGTATATTTTATATACTTATGTATTTTACTCTGATATTAATGTAGTTTTATATATGGCAGAATACTTGAAAACTAGCTTCAAGCTAATGTATCATCCACTCTAAATAAAGATATTGACTGATTGATTGAGTGTTTCTTGAACAAATAAAGACTCTGTATTGTGTTTCGCTCTTAGCTCATTCTAGAGAAATTTGTCTGATATGTGTTGCTTTCAATATAAGATAAATGTATCGATAAGAAAAAAATTACATGAATTATACATAAATATGATTTGAGCGCTTTATTCAAAATAGACGTTTGTAAAGTTCTTTGAATGAACTGTACATTTGTATGTAGCTCTTCCTGGGTCCGATTCGAAGGAATTACTCCAGCTTTAGAGTGTTTCGAGTCAACACATTCAAGTGAACGGGGTACGACCAAACCTCCCAAACCACCCCTAGATACATCCAAGACTTCTGACTAAAAGATTTGGCATTTTTGCAACGTATCATACGGCAGGCAATTGGTTGGCAAAATTGTGAGAAAGCAGAAATTACTAAGAGTGAATTTTGTGAAGAAAGCCTTTGTTCTTATTTAGATGTAAAAAGCCCCATCCTAATTTTTGCTTTCCTTACATTGCCTTCGCTGGGCTACTTCAGTCGGAGGGCATCTGCTCTGCACTGCGTCACAGCTCTGTACGTTGTACACCTTCACGATGGAGAAAGTCGTTGAATAGGAGCGAGTTCTCTTCTGTAGGGAGCACTGCTTCCCTGGCTGGTCTGCCACGCCCGTCCACTGACTCCATTCATTCAGCTTACAGCTGGCCTTATTACAGACACCTACATGCAATGACAAGATGCAAGTACAGTTTATAAACTTACAAATTTGGGCTAGCATTGCACGTTCCTTCATACGATTTTTTTAATTATTTTATTATGATTGACTTGACCTGTATATATTATCTAACCAGATAATGGTACGAGAAATAAGCCCACCATTTTTTTGTTGCAGTCAAATTTGTCTTTCACCACAGTTATATCACACACTAGCTGATATTTTGTCACCGCTTGTCGATTCAATATGTCCTGTTCCGATTTCTGTTGGATTCCTGCTATAATCTCACGTGATGAAATAACCTTTTTCCATTGGTTGCAGTATGTATTTGTTATGACGTCTGAATAATTGCGTGCTGGAAACTACTCCACACTAGCCGATTTTCTGTCCAACCAATAATCGTCACAGACGTGCCAAGTACGATTCAGTTGAGGTCTTTTTCCTTTGCTAAAATGTATTTTTCTCTTTACAACAAAGATGGATAATAAATATCTTATTAGGCTGAGTGAGTTCAGTGAGCAGTTTAACTGTACCTCTTTTCTCTTTCTGTGCATTTTGACAAGTCGTTCAGATTCATAAATATACTGCAAGAGGAGTCATAGTAAGATCTAGCTCCACTACATATACATATTTAAGCTATCTAATTGAACTGTAGTTAACAATTAGAATCGTGTGATAGTTCAGAAGGTTCCAGGTCGAATTTCAGTAGAACTTATCAGACAATTAAAAACCATTAATTTTATGTACTATTAAAAGTAACACTTACGTCAAAAACTCTGCTGTGTTTTCAATTCGGGTTAGTTTTCGTGCGTACGGGCGACTCGCGCTCATGAGTATAATAAGTATAAGAACTAACATTGTTTTGACCTATAAAGATTTTCATATCATATGTTGTTTTTCAAACCGCTTTCGAAAGGATATTCCCTAAATTGTCCTTGCAGATATAATAGAGGAACGAGTCATGAAGGGAGGTCTATTTAGTGAATAACCCCACTCTATGCTTTTTGTATTGAGCAATACAGGCCGAGGGCCAATGTGACACTTTGAGGACACTTTTGCAGACGAGGGGCTACTCAAATTGCAGCATTCGCATTATATAGTGACTAGATTTCTACCGATAAGTTATATGTACTTTCAATAATGTGAAAATAACTACTATAAATATACTAACAAAAGGACTGAAGATCGGGCGATGGACTTCTACAGGAAGGATTACATTTTCCTCTTCGCAGATCCTCTTGCATCTCATGCCTAAAAAGGAACACAAGCAAAAATCAATGGCAACGTGCAAGTGGCATTTCTGATCTATATGGACAGATAGATATATAGATAGATAGATAATTAGATAGATAGATAGATAGATAGATATCTACCTACCTACCTACCTACATACATATTTAGATAGATAGATAGATATAGATAGATAGCTAGATAGCTACCTAGCTACCTACATACCTAAATACATACATACATACATACATACATACATACATACATACATACATACATACATACATACATACATACATACATACATAAGCATACATACCTACATATAGATAAATAGATAGAATGTTCAGAAAGAGTTGATATATCAAGTTAAAGAACCCTGTTCACCCAGCCGTGGTTTGTTATTGTTTACATCCATTTCTGCTGATTGGAATGGCGAAATATCATCCTATCCGGATAACGTCAAGAAACTCTAATAGACTGTTTGCTGGTCAAAATTGAAGTAATGAAAACAAATATTGATGCAGATTTATATACTTTCTCTGAACAAAGTAAATTTCACGGCACCCGAAAACAAGCCAAACCACGCCTAGGTGAGCACGGTTCTTTAAGGACCGGTCATTGATTAGCAGGGGAGGAGGGGCTGGTGCATTTTACTCTTGATATGTGCGTGTCAAAAGAATCCCCCTATATTTACTGGAGAAAAAGTATAGCTCCTCCCCCCAACGTCTGACTGATTTCTCATTAACCCATTAAATATCAAACTGAGGCCATGCTCAGTTGTTGACCGAACGATAGCGAGGTCACTGCGTTGGAAGGTGAAGATTGATATACTTTAATTTACTTCCCACATCCGGTATGAGCGCGCATAGATTGTTAACATTCAGTCCACAATGCCGTCGACATCACGGGATATCTAGATCGCTTAAACTCCAATCAGCTTTGCTATATAACAGTAACTACTTATTACCCTAGAGTGAACAAGCTAGCTATATTAATGCGTTAAGGTTGTAGCCTGATATTTAATTTCATAAATTAAAAACGTTCGAGCTTCATAAGTAGCACATTATATGCTCTTTTTGTGAAAGCGACAATATTCAGTTTGTGTAAAAGTGGAAATGTTTTACATTGCATATCCATTTCTGCGCGCGTAGGTTGTTAACAATAAGATAAAAACAATCTATATTGCTATATAATAAATAAATTTAGTTGACCCCCCTATCCACTCAATGTACGCATATACACAAACATCAGTGTTATTATCATGATCTTTACAATAAAAAACAAGTTTCTATTCTGTCAGATCTTGTTTGAATTCAGTGTTAGTATTAATTACAGCCGTCGTCAAAGTTGAAGCCTATTTCTGCTAGAACAAAATCAACTTCATAACCAAGTTCATTAATTGCTCTTCATCGAGTTTGACCTGTTTACGTTAAAACTGTAATCCACCCCTTTTCATTGCACAGCGAATAGCGACCCTCCCCTCTTTTGCACCACCCCCTCCCCCCTCCAAACTAATGGCGGTCCCTTGGCATGAAACAGTTACTTGAATGGCTTGAAGCGTTGTCGCACGTGGCAACCTAGTTGTGAGATGTGGACGTTGTTCCAGCTGCCCCACTCCCCCAAACTGCAGTCTTTACGGTATTGGCATTTAACTGCAGCAAAGACAAAAGAGTGCAATAAGATATTAATAATAACATAATAATAACAACATAAAAATAATAAATATATAGCTATCATTATTGCACAAAATAGCGCAGATTATCATGACGGAAATATTGGAATATGCTTTTGGCAATTATAATAACAAACTGCAAAATTTGACAAATCTATAAAACAATAATATGAAAATGTTAAGTTAAAAATATTTAAAAATCAGATATTCGTGCTACATATTATAGATTTAAGACGAAGCATCGTTTTATGATTGAAATTATTATTTAAGGTTCTAAAACTAAGAGTGAAATGCGCGCAATTTTGACATGTGACAAACCAACGCAAAGGGCCCCAGTTGGAATATCGTCACTGCCAAGTAGAGTTTCCTTTTTGTTGCCTTTTCTATTATTTTATTGAACTCTGTTATTTGTGCTGTAGTATATATCCGTAGATAAAAATAGATATATAAATGAAAGGCGGCATCTTTTTTTGGTAAAGCGAAAGCACAAACCCTTTTATATACAACCTTGACTTTTTCTATTAAGGATAACAATCTATATTGGGGGTTAACTTACGATGCAAGACGATGACTAATTTTTTCTTTAGGGTAGGAGATAGGCAACTATCCTATGAGCAAGCATCTAGACAAGGATGATCAGAAATAGTCCGGGATTGTGGAAAGCCACTGGTTAGAGATAAGTAACCGTCTTACAAGCAAGCATCTGGATGAGGAAGATAAAAAAACTGGGGACGCGAAAAGTCACTGGAAATGGATTATCAATTATTGCGGGAGACCGCAGCTTTTGTACATTAAAACCCGATTTGTCAGCAATTTGTTCTACCTATTGATATGATCGGAATGCAGTCATGCAGGTTTTTCAGCCAGCCAATAATGTTTAATTCACGTGATGATCAGATGATGATAGTTTCCCTGGCTTCAAGTACTCAATGCGTTGCTTCTCCTTTGGAGTCGGACTGATTTCTGGACTGGTGTGCATTTTCGTCGGTAAGTTGTAAGTGAACGTGTCACTCGATAATATTGTAAACACTTTTACCAAAGATACATAAATGAAATTATGAGGATTAGTATCTACGACAAGCGAGAAGACTTCAATTTTAAGATTGTGAACTTCCCATACATGGATAGTAACATCCCAGTGAATCCAGCGTATGGTGTATACATATCTCAACTGGT
>JANSTR010158039.1:0-10269 GCA_025434805.1 Antipathozoanthus remengesaui
AGAGACTTAGTTCATGCCATCGAGTATTCGAAATAATTATATCTAATCAAGCTAATTTGTTTGGTATGTAAATGAAATCGAATTCCTCACAAGAAATGCAATATTATTTTTTTCACTAAATATTCCTTTTAGCAAACTTGAATATGCCATATGTTATAAAAATAATACCTCAGCTCGCAGATTGGTAGTTGAACTAACAAAGACGGTGGGCAGTCAACAGTTTCGATTGCAATTTGAATTTTATTGATGCGTTCAACTTGGCAATTTATGACCAAATTCTTGCAAAATCTTCAAATAGTGACTTTTCAATATTGGTGACCATATCGAGCTTTCTGATAGCATTTTGAAATTATTTCATTGTCCATTCAATATTTCTCGTTTCTTTCCTTACCTGCAATTCCCTGTGCATAACAGACCAACGTCAGTAAGCCAGTCGACAACGAGGAGAACACAGTAAAACTGGATGGATATCGATTTCCTTTCATTTTCTATTTCGGTCTCTTGGTGTGCATCTGTGCACGGCTTCTGATTTAACCGGCCAGTCTTATTTGACTTATTTTTGAATTCGACATCATACAAGTTCTTGAATTCTTTGAATTCGATATTATCATCTGGTTTGATCCAATATATTGGTGTTAATCTCCTTCCGACCCATCCGTTTTGGTCACATTGGCTAAAACAACAACAAATCAGTCGACAGGCTCGTGCGAGTTAGCAGCCCTCGGCGAGTCCGCTGTTGAGAGCTCCGGCATATACGCAACGAATGCTAATGGCATTTCCTTCCCGGTTGGGCATCCACTCAGCCTTGGTAGTTGGTTTGATTGTCACAGCTTTGTTATCAGCTAGTAGCCTTGGGGCTGGGTATTGTTGTCATGCTTCTCAACATAAACTCAAAAAATAATAAACTCAAAAAATAAATTACACTGCACTTTAATACAATTAACTCATGTTCTAGAACCTGGATTTTTCCATCTTGTCCATAGGTTCTCATAGAAATGGTAATAGGCTCTTGGTATCTTAAATAGATTCTTAATTTGATAGTGGCACCAATCAGCAGAGGTAACTAACACAGGGCATATGTGATATGCATGGCATAAGTATATTGCTGTATTGTGTGGTTATCATGGATCATTATTTCTAATAAGTGCATTGTGTAATCCTCTATTGGCAATTCTTGTTGTTGCAATATGAACCTATTGAAAATTTTGGGCTAAATAGATTCTTTTATACGAAGTGGGGCTTTCAAATGAAAATTCCAACCTAACCTGTTGTTCAGTTTCTTACAAGCGGGTTTTTAATGTATTGAAAACCGGAACAATAAAAGTGCAGCAAAATTATACTCGTCTATCTTCCCGGAGATAATCAGCTGTGAAACTAAAATCTTCACCTGGCTCCCTCCCCTCACCAAAGATAACGGCCAAATTTTGATATCTATTCTCCTAGTTATGTTAACACTAGATCGCCATTAGACACGCCACCCTAAAACGCTATGTGACGTTTATAAACGTTATTTAAAATGAAACAAAAACTACTTCATCCAGCTTAGTCCAGTACAGAATTTAAAAAAATTAGGGAAACTGGTCGCTTAAAAAGTAAGTAAACCATGTATGTGTAGTATTTACTTCAAATTATTGTCCAAAGAAGACTCGAGCTATTAAATAGTCATTTACTGTTATATTCTTTATCAGAACACAATCCATGCACACCAACCAACCATGAACACTTGGACTAAGAAGGTTAAAGAAGGTGGGAGGGGCGAGGGAGATTCATTTGCCGCGTCAGTCAGTACGAGGGTTATTTACACATAATATAGAAGCTGCTTAACCCTTTCAGTTCCAGCCAGTTTATCAACATATATTTTCTCCTTATATTATCCACGCAGAATAGGTTTGGTTATGAGAATAAGAAATTGATCACAGCAAACTATCTAAGATGGAAAGCAGAATTCTCCAAACTGTTTATACAAGTCATAAGAACATATATAGAAACAGTTTGTTCAGAGGAATTTTTGTCAAAAATTGTGCTGGGGCTTACTAAAAGAGTTCAACTGACCAAACCTAACTGGCCTTGTTTGTTAGGTTTGAGCAATTTCTAGCCACATGTACTCCAGGTCAGATGACACTGATACATAACTTTCGCTTTGTTCGGTTATTGCGTCGGTTAAATCAACTGAGTGTGTGGTCAGTGTGTGTGTTAAAATGAATCCTACTTCCTTTAAAATCGAGTTCTCCATATAATGATATTGATAGTTTATATAAAAAGTAAGGCTATTTTTTTCTATGAAGCCAAATGAAACCACATTATTCCTGATAAACGTATATTCTGACATCTGTAGAAACAACAATTAGCCTTACTTTTTATATATCAGAATCCTAATTCCTTTTATAACCACCAACACAACCCAGAAAAAAGAGTGGTAAATTCCATTTTTATTCAACTTTTCAAACTTGTCCATTTACATATCGTCTCAGATCTTCTCGTACCGGCTTACAGTTGATTCCAGTTAATTTGATAATAAATAATTCAATTTTAGTATCCAAAAATACAAAATGTTATGTACAATTTGACACTACAATGTACTGATGCGGATTCGGTTTTGGAATGACTGTATATGAATGACTAACATTGTCAGAAGCGAGGAAAACATGGCTTGACTTTCTATATTTGCAAATATCTATGGGAAGATAGAGACTCAGTAAAGTTCTAATACTTGTTAATTGACAAGTCGGAACGTTTTTAATTAGAGAAAGTAACCTTTTACCCTCAAAACATACATGTCTATTCGGGTAGCAGACAAATTGTCTACCTGACAGTCAGTGATGCGCAACTTCCTGGTAATCCAAGAAAAACGAGGATCCGCTGCCTCTTGTAAAATTACGGTTTATTACAACCTTAACTAAAGACACTCACACTTGTACTACAAATAAAAATTACTTGTGTTGCAAATCAATTCAATGGCTTTCTGTACCGTTTTTCAAGATTAAAAATCAAATCATACAAAACCGGAAGAAAGAACCAGATTTCCTGTTCTTAGTGTAGAGTTAAACAATATTTGAATTTATTCAAGGAGCTTTTATCTATAATTTCCAAGGACCGAAAGCCACATTCAAGGGTTTTCAAGGCCTTGAAAAGTGGAAATTCAAGGCCTCACAAAACCGTTTGCAAAACTAGAAGCAAAGCTTTTAAACGACATCAAATACGTACTGTTTGGTCAAGAAAAGTTACAGGTTTTTCCTATGAATGTTAAAATTGGATTCTGGGGTGCCATCTTTGGACAGAATTTGCCAGCGTCTGTCTCTTGAAACAGCTTGCACCTCAGAGTCAGACTGGGGCCTCTTCAGTTCAATTGCAAAAAACTACCGCCTTAACTGTACAGTTTTAATGAGAACTGAAGAAAAAAACTAGCGACCGTTTTTCGAATCGCTTGCTGCCCAAAAGTACGAACATGTAACCGTGGTAACAAAGTTGTTTCAAATAATCAGACTTGACAAAACACGAATTTAGACACTTTACAAGTATGTTAAAAACATTTATTAATTAATGTATCTTCAGTTTTCGCTTTATATGACTGCTGACTACGAAGTTATGGTGGGACAACAATAACTTTACACAAATGCAAACTCGCGAACCAATCAAGTCTGGCCGTTCGTCGATCAATCTGCATTTTGCTTTTCTTTCGTTACCAGCCCCGAATTTCTGTAGTCACCTGCTGCAATACACTATTTCAAGAAAGGTTGAGAAGTTGTTTACAAACTTGTAAATAAATGATGACCCAAAGCAACTGTGGATGCCATTTGAAGGCCGTATCTTTTTTTCCGTTTAGCGTCGTCCAACCGACCCAAATTTAACGTCTTTTCAAAAAATATTGTGAGGAAGGTAATGATGTGGTGAAACAAATTTCACCTTCATTTTACGAAATAAACATTGATTTGCAAAATTTATTAAGAGCATTTCTAAATGATGAATATCAGTTTCAACGGAATACTTCTCTTGGATTTTTCCACCATTGCCACCCATGTTGATTTATAACAATGTCCTGTTGTTTCCAGGCTCTACGCCGGCAATGATCGTAGGGTACCAGGCCTCCTAGTTTTCTTTTGGCGCCATTATTTTAATCCGCCCGACCAGCCCAACATCTGGAAACACATTCGACGCTAAACGAACATAAAAAAGAGGATGGCCTTATCTCTCGTCGAATGTTTTCCGGCTACCGCCATAGTGACGATAATTCCCGTTTTGACAACTCAGAATTCATCCGGGTCATATCGCTTGTTTTTATTTACAATTTATGATTTTCAAAACAACCCAATCTTTCCTGTCCTTATTTTATACTAGAAACAGCCCACCATTATAAGTCATTGTAATGCTAAGTTTGAAGAAATTTTGACCTGTGTATCCTTAAAACATCTAACGATATTTATAGTTTAAAACGTTATCAATTACAAATCGTTTCTTTATATCTATGTTATAGTTTATGACTGAAACCAAGCAAATTTATGTTCAAGCAAAATTTTTATAAACGAAACCAAATTGTTTGAAACAGGCGCAAGTTGTATCTTGGCATCAGTCATGGTCGAATAATTTACTCCAGCCCCATCCAATTCATGGCATGTCAAAGGAGAATAATACAACACCGTAGTAAAGACAGAACCATCAAGTTTCCAAGGTTCGATTTAACAGCTGCTGTTGGCAGTGGCCAGTCGTGGTGACTCATTACATGGCATTTATGTTTACTTTAAAACAGATCCGATTTTTATGCAAAACCACGGGTGTCACTGACGAACATGTACAATGCAATGAGCTAATTAGCGCTGCTTGAGTACCAAATATGAAGAAACAGTTTAAACAACCATAAAGTTTCGTGTTTACTGACTGGCAAGAACACGTTATGTGGCGCTAGAGTGTCCTCTGGTGGGTATCCCTCCTGCTTTCCAAGAATCTACTTTGTTTCAGTCATATGAGTTGTCTTCAACAATTATCCTTACAACTAATATTATCGAAGAAATTTTGCTTTTCAAAAGCTTATTTTCAAAAATTCGGCAATTATCATCTTATCTTGACGATTCCTGCATTATTTACAAATTAAGACTGAACCATCTCCCGTGCCAACTGTCTATATAACTTTCAATAGCACTTCACGGGTAATGTATGTTTCAATCTTATCTAGTGGTTCTCATCAATTTTAGACCCGGTGTCAATCTCGCCACTCCGTGGTTGAGTCTTGTCACGTGTCTCCCAGATTGTGGTGCTAACAATTAAACACACGTGGATGGGGTAATTAAGTTTGGTTTTTGTTCTTATGAAGCCTGGTAAAAAGACGAAATTTTTTTTCATCAAAACAAACACACATACACATCGTTAGCACCTACAACTGGGTACCACGTGACCAGACCCAACCAGGCGTCTTCTCGCGGGATTGGAGAGGCTGGGAACTAGTCTTCATGATACTGTCGATGCAGGTGAAGCCTCGTCGATTGCGTAAGACTTTCAAAATGTGTAAACGTACATCTAGGACTTATCTTTCCTGAATTATCTTTTCTTTTCAGTTTTCTCGGTGGAGTATATCGAGATAAAAGAGTCCGAGCTTCCAACAGCCAAATGCACCTGCGAAGAGGTCAAAAGCAACTGACTTAATACACGGAGTATGCGTTTGGGCTAGCCTTGCTACAAGTCGACTGCCATATCTTAACTATGTGGCGATTCAAAATAAAAAAACAACCGGTCGCTTCAAGCTTGCTGGCACAGCATTCTCGATTTTGGATTCTTCGAAAAGTAATATAAGAAATATGTGAGTAGGATTCTTTGAAAAGTAATATAAGAAATATACGCGAGTAGAATTCTTCGAAAAGTAACATAAGAAATATGCGAGTAGGATTCTTCGAAAAGTAATATAAGAAATATATGCGAGTAGAATTCTTCGAAAAGTAACATAAGAAATATGCGAGTAGGATTCTTCGAAAAGTAATATAATATGCAAGTAGGATTCTTCAAAAAGTAATATAAGAAATATGCGAGTAGGATTCTTCGAAAAGTTCTATAAGAAATATGCGAGTAGGATTATTCGAAAAGTAATATAAGAAATATGCGAGTAGGATTCTTCGAAAAGTAATATAATATGCGAGTAGGATTCTTCGAAAAGTAATATAATATGCGAGTAGGATTCTTCGAGAAGTAATATAAGAAATATGTGAGTAGGATTCTTCGAAAAGTAATATAAGAAATATGCGAGTAGGATTCTTCGAAAAGTAATATAAGAAAATGCGAGTAGGATTCTTCGAAAAGTAATATAAGCAATATGCGAGTAGGATTCTTCGAAAAGTAACATATGAAATATGCGAGTAGGATTCTTCGAAAAGTTCTATAAGAAATATGCGAGTAGGATTCTTCGAAAAGTAATATAAGAAATATGCGAGTCGATTTGTAGCAAGTCTACGTTTGGGCCTGTCTGATGGCAGAGAGGAGACCTTGACAGCAGAAATGTATACAGCATAACTGGCACAACAATTGACGGTGGATTCAAAGATCATTGCATAGTTTGAAAAAACATTGGATCGTTTAACTGAGAGGTGTTTTGCAGCCGCGCGGCGGAATTACGTAATTAATTTTTGCAAACACGACGCATCACAACACAGCACAAAATTACAAAGCAGAACGCAACACAACACAGTGAGCCCCGGCCAACACGGCACGTATGGAAAACAGTAATACAACAAGCATATGCAAAACAGCACAACGCTACACGACGCAAATTCATAGGTTGAGAAGCGTTCGGTGCTTTTCTAACAAACATGCATTTTCTGAGAACAGCACAAAAACACAACTGATAAGATCGTCGAGGCATGCACTGATACACAGCGCACATCAGGCAAATGATGAGCGCTGCCTGGCAGTGGGAGTGTGGCCATTAAATCCTTGGGAAATGTAGTAGAATGCTAAAACACAAGCAATGCGGGGAATTTGGAAATACGAGTTCGGCAATTAAAGCCTGAAAACATGGATCAAAATAAGAAATTGCAAACCAAAAATGTGCTGAACATCATCTTGTTCTTTGTATTCATGGCAGTCACTGTTCCACTAACGATCCGTGACTTGGGTTAGAATTTCACCCCCTCCCCCAGATCCTCGCACCATCACCACTTACCCTGTGTGGGTGGAAAGCCATACAGCTTATTGGCCCAATCCGCTGACCCATAAAACCGTCATGATATCTAATGGTGCTGAGGTTTGTACCATCCAAACTGTAAATCTTGATGATCTGCCCCGCTGAGCCACTGCAACACAACAGAAGATTCCGTACACACTCTATTGCTAGAACCCTCAATAACTCGAAATAAGTCTCTCCCCCCCCCCTTTCAGGTTATTTTATCACTCATTTATTCTCGATTATCGAATTCCCAATTAACTCGAATCATTAATTTTACGGGAGTGAACTGTGCTAGTCTGCCACTGAAGATAAACTACAGGTAGGATATTAGAAAGGATCCGGCCCGGTCTCTGTGGATCGAAGACGTGAAAAAGATGACGAAATCGACCATCCTTTTGCAAGTTCAACAACCTATATTTTATTGCTTTAGAATCTGGAGCTACAAACACAAGCAGAATTATTAAGTTACGACGGAGCTCAGAGTTCACTTGATGCAAAATTGAAAATACTATCCATTAAGAGATTCAAAGCAAGATTTTAAAAAATTCATTTTGAACTACTGATATCAATCACTTCTTCATTATAGATTCATTATTTTTCTGGTATGTTCTTGTATATTTTAGCTTTTTTATTGTATTACACCGTTTATTAATCTCGTATTGAATTTTTTCCTTCCATATTAGTATTTTCCCCTCACATACCGATCCGGCTACATATTTAATCGAATTAGAATTCTGGTTGCCCGGCTCGTCTAGTCCTAATGGTTATTCCGGGTAATCAGGACCTATCTTCTTCTTAATAAAAAATTGTACTTCAACATTCAAGAATGAGCTGAATAAACGTATATTGTTGTTGTTCTTTTTTCCCAGGAGCACTCGGGCATGCAACCTTACAACAAAATTTTAATTCCAATGTTAAAAAGTGATTTCGCAGGCCAACGTGACCATTTGTGAGCAAATTTCATGACAACTGTTTGAATGTTTTGATTGTTGTTGAACTTGTCAACTCTGTTACAGGGCAGTTTGTGCCGATCTTTTATCGTAAATAACTACTGTTTCTACTCACGCTTTGTCAGTTGTTTATAAGCGTCCAGTCGCAGTTTGTGAGTTTCAGGGAGTTTTGTGTGTATGTTATCCTCATCAGAGGTTTTCTATGCATACGATCTAACCAAGAAGTGGGTTGACGTACCTCGCAAACACTTTTGCCTGGTGGTGTACTTCAAACGCTGTCAGATTGGACACAGTGTCGATCGACTTCACCGATTCAGTAAATCGTGGGTCCCAAAACCTCACGTCACCTGCAACACTGGGGAGAAACAGAAAACTGTGAGATATAGGGTAAACGTTTCATTGATTCAGAAAGTTGTGAATTTCTAGGCACTCAAACACTGCTACTTCTGACAGAGTTAAAAACTGCTTCCTAGAGCAGCGATGATAGTCAATCACTCTTGTTCAATGGCATTTCTCACAATATGAGTACATTTTAACTGCCTCCCCCATCCTCGCCTTGGCTCCGCCACCGTATTTTCTGGCAGAAACGGTAAAACAAAAATTTGCAGGACTGGTGGAGCTGACATAATACAATAATAAACTTGTACCTTCCACTGACAATGTTTCCTTCTCCATTCTTCTGCATGAAAACACTCACAACCCAGCCGGTGTGTTCACGGAGCGCCATTACTCGACTGTAGGGTGACACAAAAAAACATCAGCTACTTTCTCATGCTAACTGGCTTTCGCAGATCACATGGTTTTATAAAAGAACCACCCCCCCCTTTTCAAAATTTATCCAAATTAAAAACTGAAAAGGGTAAGTACAGAGAACACAAACGTACAAATGTGAAACAACATTACATCATATAAGTAGGAAAATATCAAATGTATAAATGTTATATTTGTGGGCAAATGCTCTTGCGAGATACAACAATATTTTCAGAATATACGGATAAATGGACGCAATTCGTACAGTAGACAAGAACGCAACAAAAAATCATAACACTAACGGCTAACAGGAACAAACATCGTCTAAGATTAAGAACAGTTAAAGTACTCCATGTTTTCAAACGGTATTATAATTAGCTGAAATGAGAACAACTATTTAATCTTTTCTGGCCCAAACGCGGCATTGATGTGTTGCTGAATTCTCCTAAACTGTCTCTATAGCTGCTTTGTAAACAGGTTAGGAGAATATTTATTTTCATCTTAGATAGTTTGCTGGGAATGATCAATTGCTTTAATCAAAAACAGCTTATTTTGTGTTAATAATGTAAGGAGAAGATACATGCTGATAAAATGGCTGGGGCTGAATCGGTTGACTTGTGCATGCATTCATACTCCTGGCAAGTATTTTGTCATAGACTCCTGTACACTGTTTCTAACCAAGTCTCCAATACTGGAGCCTTAGAAGCTGGTACTGCGACACTTCATCTGTACTTTCAACCAGGCGTTGGGCGGGAACCTATTGTAAAGCCAGTTCGCTGTTTATGATCAAGTCACTACTTTACCTGTCAGAAGGTGGAAGTCTCCTATCGTAAAGCCGGACTGATCCGTCACCGCAC
This sequence comes from Antipathozoanthus remengesaui, assembly GCA_025434805.1. Taxonomy (NCBI): domain Eukaryota; kingdom Metazoa; phylum Cnidaria; class Anthozoa; order Zoantharia; family Parazoanthidae; genus Antipathozoanthus; species Antipathozoanthus remengesaui. Next base: position 9,702 of record JANSTR010158039.1, read on the forward strand.
CCGGCAATGAGCAGCGATCTACCAACTGAGTCACACGACAGGCTTGTCACGCAACTGTCAGCACCAGTTGGGATATCCTAGGGGAAACAAATTAAAACCGTAAGTCAATGCTTTGTCACCACAAAGATGAACAAATATGTGGTTCTTTTCTTTCGTTCACTGAAACTTCTAGACAGACCCCCAAATCAGTGCATTCCAGTTTATATTGCAAACGCTAGTTGCAGCTACGTGCTTACTGTACACACTAGCAATAAGATAGCTAATTGTCATAAGTTATGGCAGGAGATAAGATGTAAATTACAATACTTAGTAGGACGAAAAACTTGCAAACCCCCATTTTAAGGCATGAAAATCAAGCAGCTTCCTTCCCTAAAAGCTTTAGCCTTGTGCTTTAGCGCTTCAGATGAGTATCCATAGATGACCATATCCTTTACAGCCTTTCAAGAAGCATCTAGGTCCATGCTTAAAAACGTGATACCCCCCCGCCCCCCGCCTTTTAACAGTGCATTTTTGTAGCATCTCTTATTTTAGTGGCAAAAAAATGACTGTCACTATTTGTCCACTTCCA
>JANSTR010158050.1:0-17618 GCA_025434805.1 Antipathozoanthus remengesaui
TCCATGAAAAAACAAGGGCACGTAAATTACGGTACGGAACGAGCAAACTAGGTTAATAAGATGTTTATTATATGGCCTTCTGGTATTCCTGCCGGAAATGTGAGAAAACAATCAATGAATACGAAATTACGGCAAAACCAAATAAAGTTCAGGGCCAATACGGAGGGCCGAATACGCAGGGCCGAATACCGGAACTTATGGATCTCGATTTAACCAATCAGAGCGCGCGAAATTCATCGGCCATATAATAATGTATGTTATCCTACGAAAAATAATTACAATAACTAAATTCATCCATGGTATTGGCTTCGATAATTTTGGAAACTAGGCAAAAGGTTTTCTAACAGTTCTTATCACTGAACTGTAGTGCTTGGGAAACTTGAAACTAAATTTATCTGCAAGCAAACTATCTCAAAACCTGTGTCAAAATCATACTAAGCGGGGACCTTTGCATTTGACATTAATTGTTCGCGCTTTCGTTAGGAAATACAGTAATAACTTATTATGTGCAAATAGATATATTTATGCGGATGGCAATAGTCGGTAAAGAACTTCATTTTTCATAGTCTACCTGCTTTCTGCTGCAAACTCCACAGAAATGCGCACTTTTCTGTACGAGCTTTTGCCGGTCTATCCCAGCTCCACTCTCCTCCTTTCCCCTTAAGTTAGTCTGTCACTTTAGGAGAATGACCCTCTCCGAACAGCTTTTCCATAAAAGCTATATGTTAGATATTCTGCGAGAGTTCTTTGTGTAAGTCACAAAGTTCTGATATTAGAGTTGTTGGCGAGCGTCGTGTTTGAAAGAATGAGTCACTAAACTAAGTTTCAAAGACACCACGTCCTAGGCATCTGGTCTCCCTGGGGGTTTAAAGTCTCTCTATAAAAACGAAGCCCGACATGGAAGGGCCAGAACATAACCGGTCCTGCTTTACATGTATCCGAGCTCCCCTGAAGGAAGGGGTGGAGGGGAGAAGAGGGAGAATATTAATGCTCACAGAAAGACATGAAAACAACACACTGTCTTCACCCGGACTTCAGCTAAATTCTTATAAATGGCTAATTACCTTCACCACAGTTCTCACAAAAATTGAAGTTTGTAACGTCATTGCTGTAGATGCTGCAATATATTAAGTTCAACATTATACAAATTCCACTTCAAGTTCAACACTTTCTTTCCTGAATTCAAAATGGTCGTTCTGAAAACAGGTCGGGTGACACTGGGGACGAATTTGATATGTTCAACTGCTGACCATGCTGTGAGCAATTTGATGTTGCTGTGAGCAATTTGATGTTGCTGTGAGCAAGATGATGTTGCTGTGACTGACTTAGAACTTTGATGTGAGCAAGTTGGTTTTGATGCTGGGCAATTTATATTTGATGTGTACAATGATTTGATGTTGATGTGACAGTTGTGGGCCACTGTAAGATTAAGATTTAAATTACATTACATACTGTAACTATACAGCATATTAAATATTATATATGAAATATAATAACAATATGTATGTTGTATAAATTTAAGTTGACATATTGTAACCAAAGATGCACATTAATAAATGATATTATTATGTATTTAATATGTATAATTACCAGTGACCAAGGAGTTGACGTGGGTGTGAGTAGTACTGTACAGGGCATACTGGATACATGTATAAACCAAATTTTCCCAACAAATACACGTGCAGACATTCGTCGTCTACATGCATATGTAACTAGCACAAACAGAACAAAATTTTACAATTCAAGATAATATAATATATTAATATTATACTAAGTTATTTAATTATTATGTACTGTGTTGTGTGAACTGTTTGTTATACACCTGTACATGATGTTGAAATGGACATTTAAGAGCACCTGTCTGTAGATAACAAAATAATAATATGTCCAGAAACCTTTCTACCCATGATAACATCTGTGAATACAACACTTTTTCTTCCTTTGTTTTATTTATTAATCCTTAGTTTATGAGTTTTTCCAAAAGTTGTTCACAAAAACGTCTGGAGAAAAACAAATGCTGTAATTCAACACCATTACATCTGGGTATTTGTTATGGCACAAAAATAGGTTAGTGAGGCAAGAACTGCAGAAGAAGAAGAGAAAATGGTCTCGAAAATCAACTTTCAATTGCATTTAGACCTAGGGGAAGTACTAAACAATATTTTAGGCAATTATTTCAAAATTTAAGATTAGACTGAAGCAATTCCATAAGTTCTATTTAAGTTGTTCAGACCAATTTTGTCGGCAGTTAAAGAAATGAAAAAAATGTAAAATAGATTAGTTTTGGGGCTGCATGGTTAACACAGACCATAAGAAGCTAAATAAGTATTTTTCCATAAACCCCTTTTACAGCATATTTATGAAGTATATAGGTAAACAGAAAGGTAATTTTCGTGCACTTCCCAAATTTGTAGTTACATAAATCGCATACACTCCGTTGTATTCATATAACTCCGAGATGAAGCCAACATATCGGCGAAATGCTTAGGAAGAAGTTATAATGTCACAACTGCAAGGTCTTGTTGCGCTACTCACTAGATAAGTCATTCTTAAGAATTAAAAAGCTGATCTTCTTACTTCGCCCACAACTTTATAAATACTTGACTTTCATCACCAAAATATTCCCACTGCTTCATTACATACTTTCCTCTGATAAGTATTTTTTCAAATAGTTTTTAAACGTCGGTGGGAAGGTAAAACGTATAATAAAATCAGCGAAAGGTTAACAAATCCATTTTCCGCGCCTTAAGATTGAAAAAAAGCTGACATTTTGAAACAAAGGAGCGTATTGCTCCGACGAAGGGCAAATGCTCCGGCGAAACGTTAGGTTTCTTCGAACCTTACGGCTCGAAAATTATTTTGTCAACCCACGGTTTATTTTATTATAAATTCCCTCTCAAACTCATCTTACATTACTCCACAATCAGAACAAACTATGGTAAATAAACTGATCTTAGATTTTGTGGACCGAAAGCGTATCGTCCCCTTCTTATTGCTATGCTGTACAACGTAATTATCTCTTACATTCAGTCTCGCATGTAAATCAGTAAATGTTTTCACCTTTATAATATGAATGGCAATCTACTTACACGTCCCTCACGAGTAGCAATAGAGAGATTTCAGATAGTTTCCATCGAAAGTTATCGTAGTACCAAGGAAGAGTTTGTGGTCGGGAAAGTTGAACTGCGTTCAATTCTCCGTCGAAGCATGCAGAACACTTGTCACACTTACGGATGCTGACTGCTCCGATATGTATCAATCAAAGAGTCACCGCCAACTGTCATTTCTCACCACTTCCGATCAGATAAAAAGTTTATCTTAATCAAACCATTGCTTCTTTCTTGTTTTAGTAAATCGCAGGTAATAATGTGTTCACATAGATCTATTTTTCCAGTGAATATAAATTTGAACGATTTTCTCCCGATCCTCGCTATGCACATGCTTGAAACGTTAGGAGTTAACCAATCAACGCGCGGTATTTCACCATCCAACTTAGTGAAAAGTTTGTTTGGTCGGTTCTTTGAAGAAAAAGTATTCGGCAAAATACAGTAACCGTTTTATTTATTAAAGTCATTGAAAGAGTTGTTTACCAACCATTTTACAACTCTAGCTGATAAATGCATTTAAAGATTACGAATTTTCGATGCATTTTATACCCATTTCAAAACCGTGACAATTCGAATGGCGGCTCTTTTGAGACCTTTTTGTCGGCGCTAAGTCTTCTGGGATGGAGCCGGCACTCGCTGGCGATCCCAGCGTGCAACAGTCAAGCGGCTGGAAAGAGTCGCAGAACTTTGAGTTCTGGAGGCTTCTGTTTAGCCACGTGCATTATAGCATTAGAGTCATGTTTAAATTGTTCTTCATTTTTATATTGAATTGTTTTTTGTTCCAAATTATGATTTCGAACTGCCGTTGGCGGAAATAAACAAGATTTTAAAACTCTTTTGCGATCATTCCCTATTTGTATGAAACAATCTCCACGAGTTTCTTTTTGTAATGAAGTATGAAATATATTTTCACTTTCACTTGAACATATTTTAATTCCTATCTTATTAATGTACAGCGCTTTTCTAATATTTCGTGAAGTGGAACTGTAGTTGTGGAAACGCATATAGGAAATCCGCGAGGGCAGTGTTTATGTAAACATGGTCGAGAAACGCTTTGATGTCGACGCCACAGTTCTGTGATTAATTGGCTTATAAAGTTTCAGTGAAGATACTCTCTCGACACTTGTGTCGAATATATCAAAAACTAGCTTCAAATTTGAGTGTCAGGAAATTTTCAGCTCTTAACCCGATGTGCTAAACTTTAATAATATTTCTATCAACCGGTCTACCAAAACAGTCTGTCCTCAGGAAACCTCGGGGTCGGGGTAGAAATTTTATGTTTACTAAGTTAGTTTTATCGGGGTTTTTTCATACCTGGTCCCACTGTTTCGTGGTGTGTTATTCCAACCATGAATTCTTTTCAGTTCAGTTGATGCCTTCTAGTTCTTCGTTTACAACAGCTTACAAATTGTTCAGTGTACGTAACTCTTTTCACTTTCAAATATTCGGATAGACATTTGGTGGATGAGAGCTCGGGCTACTTCCGATCTAATTACTATCGGAGTCGGTATAGGTAGTGTGATTAAGAGACCAGTGAAAGTGTCAATTGTTTCGGCCGCTCAGTTTCACTAAACCAGCTGCACCGATAGAGCGCATTACTACTATTTTAGCCATATGTTTACATTTTCGTAGATTCCGACTTCGGAGTGCTGTCAGCAACTGATCGAGTTCAGTTTTAATATTTACGTTATCTATATTAATATATGAGGAAATTAAACTCTCTTTTGTTAAAAAGTTAGTTTCAATTTCTTGAGCGTCGATTTCAACGGAACTAACATGACTTTGCACACGCGTAAGCCTGTTTTGATATTACGACCTCAAAGGCAGAGATGAATTAACAGAGAATTTTGTGGAACAGAATTGAAAACTTTTCAAATGCTGAGGCGAGCTTAAGTGATTTATAGTTGCAACACATATGACAGAAGGTATTTTCTTCGGCAATATAAGCGGCGGCAACGTTGTTGGCTTGCGCAATGAATTTGAAATGTGTTGAGAGTCGTGTAAAGGATATTTAAAGAAGAACTGAAGTCGATAAATTTGTCCTTAAGATTGTGAGATTCAAATTGAAATATCAGTGTTAAAGACAGTATATGAACCATCGGTAAGTTGTAAGAATAAGCAATATTATTTTGCCGCAGGTTTATTGCCAATAGTAATATTCTGTCAACGACTTCAGTTTTTAATAATGATCAGATTTTACTCTGATTTTCAGAAAGGGTTCCTAGTGCAGAAGGTTTGTTCTTAAAATTTGTTATGGCGTAACTGTAAACCCAACGAGAACGACACTGATACACACGCCGCTTACTTTTGTTCTTTATTATATATGTTTCATCTGTTGTTTTGTTTTGGCAAATGGTTTTTCATCAGTTTTAAATTACATTCCATTTTAATAAAATAGGCTAATCTCATGGCAACCACCCTTGAATTAGCAAATGGTAAAGGTATACTAGAAATTAGGATTATAAATGTGATGGAGTGTCAAGTATATTTTGCGCTTTAAAATTGAAATAGCGCGGACTACTCCTCTGACAATATATATTGCAAATTAAAAGAACGGAAACTTTGAGTCGTATGATTGTATTTCGTAAGTGTAAAAACTATATTCTATCCCAGTCTCTGTTTGATATGCTTCATGAAAGACGTTTTGACTTACGTATGATAAAAAAAACACTAAAAACGTTTACTAGTATCTCGATCGCCTGCTTACTTTATATGTGGCTTTCTTTGATATAATATATTTTTGCCCTAGTTGGATGGAGGGCTGCCATTGTGAGCGTTGTCCCTTAGTTTGTTTTCGCCGTAAAGTTTTTAGTTTTAAAATCCTTTTCTATCATTTATGTAAGGTCTTATACTGTAACGCATTTTCTACTCATACAAACTGTTAATACCTGCCATTAAAGATCCGAAAAGGAAGAGAGCGAATTAATGATCTCAAGTGTTGTGTTTTACCAACGAGTCAGTCTCAGCTTGAGAGCTTCCTATTTTCAATACGTAAAGTTTCCTTGCTCTGGGTAATTAATTCAGTTTTCGGCTTGAAAAGAGTTTTTCAGGATCTTCAGCTGCATAGAGTGTTTTGCCTGAGAAAGGTGTTATCATTAATTGTTACTATGTTAGTTGGACACCTTTTATAGGGAAATTCGTTGCCCTGACGAAGGTATTTCCACGTTTAATTTCACGAGAAAAATAATATATGCTTTTTTGAGAGAAATTTAACAGGGAATACTCGAGTCAGGCAGTGAATTTTCCTTGAATGGCATAGTAGGAATGAAGCTCGCAAGTTTATGAGTGTATATATAAAAACTTGGATCGACTTTTGCTAACCTGGAAAGTTAAAGTGAGTGCGTGGAAGCCATTTCAGTGCTCTGTCAACCGACTGGCGTGCTACAACTTTTGGCGGGAAAGTTTGAGGGCGCGCACGCGGCTCATGACTGTAACAAAAAAGATGGCGGCTGGTACATTTACCTATAACTCCTAGCGCGCGAAAAATATGAAAACGCTTATAATAACGCACAGAAAGGATCTAGAAACTTTAAACTTGGCATACACAATGTTGTTAGTATATGGACACGTTTCCCAAACAACGGTCTTCCACGTTCAGCTGTTCACCGAGTTTGGTTCGCAAGGCATTGTGGTAAGATGTACAGCCGCCATCTTTTTTATTATGGTGGATTCCATATTCCTTCTCATTTGGTCGATTAGTCAATCAGCTTGCGTGGTTCATCTCTGCTATGCAATTCTATGCTGAAGATCATACTAGGCAGTCAAATCAAACCTGGCTATTAAACATAGACTATGATTTTTCAGGCTTTGGGCTGCCAGTCAAATGCGAACAAACTTTTTGAAGTCTGATAAGAACCTGCTTTGAGAGTAAGAGATCAGACGGAGCTCTTCATTGACCTTGACAGATACTTTATCACCGTTTTCAACCTGTAAAAAAATACGCCGGGTATCCGCCGGCCCTCAACCGTAAGAAGTCCTCTCCCCTCTCCCGTAATTTGCCTCCTTCTATGCTTCCGGGTCCCAGACAAAGTATGAATTAGCATAACTCGCATTTCCGGTAAGAACTAATATCCTATCAGAACTTTGAGGTGAAACAATTTAAGTTGAATCGGAGAGTAATACTAGAGAGGGATTATGACACGAGACATTTCAATTTTCCAGGTCATTCACGTGAAAATTTGCGGAATACCTTGATCATGACACCCGCAAACGGAAGAACAAATGAATGTAGCTCTGGAATACCGAATTCAGTAATAGGCGATATATGATTTTAAAACGCTTTCATTTGTAACTGTCAGTGGAATTATTTTATTTATTGTCGTGGCTAAATTTAACTAGTCCTTAACAGTAAAGGTTTTTTGCAAAGTCAGTTCTTTGCTTAAAATCGTCTTGGTATTTGAAATTGAAAGTGTTTTGATAAACATCACAACAGGAAGAACAATATTTGTTGAACCGCAACTCAAGATGAAGCATCTGAAATGACGGTTATGTCATAAAATGATCGCATTTTCCAATATTTGCAGCTTGGTTTAATGTGGTTTCATTAATTACATGTAACTACTGATGTGTATAATTAATATATTCTTCGGACTGATTCAAGTGTTAAACAATGGGTTTACATTATATATTTTCTTCACCAATTTTAGCTGACTCTCCTCTATTCCGTCTCCTTCATTCTTTCCTCCAGTAGCAAAAATTTGCCAATTTCAACAGTTGGCACGGATATTGAATTGTAATCTTTAGCCTAAGCCCTTCACAATTCATTGGTCTGGCATCATCCGCTTGCCATAAAAAACATATACAACATCCATTTTTGTCTATCAATCTACGTTTGGCATCAAGAGCATCATATCTTCAAGAGCCTGGCAAGTTCATTTCTCAGTCTTTGTATCTGAAATGCATTCACGGCTAGCTCTCCAAACCGACGCCGGTCTAAAATAAAGGTTTTTACTTTGTGGAATACATGAATCGAAATGAGATACCCAGTCAAATACGTTTGTTATTTGCAAAGTGACTGCCCTGATGTTAGTAGTACAAATAAACTCTTCAGTTTATAACGTGTGCATGGTTTCAAAATTGTATAGCTAATTTTTTCTCTCAGCCTTACCCAATAACACGAAGCTATAAAGTTAATAATTCTTTAATGCTTTAAGATAAGAGATGGTGAGTTTATATTTTTTGACGGTGCCATAAATAAAGAAATAAAATATAACTTACCTTAAGTTTAAACTGAGGTGGACATAGTCAGTTTTATATGTATTTGACAATGATTCAACAAAGTTTGAAGTGACACTTTCATAAAAGACGGGGAGCCTTTCAGGTTTGCTGTATTTGTTCTCAGCAATTATAGTAGTATCTTATTACTTCCTACAAATCGAGAAAATGGCTATATGCATATATACGTCTCAGCTTATGGATCGTACTCTGGTGCCAACATAGTCACGACTTGTTCTGAATTGACTGAATTGTAAACTTGGATTGCATACCTTCTGTGAACCAACTATGACAGTGTGAGATTATATGAAAACATCTGAAAGCTACAATGAAAACCTTGGTGTTGATATAGTTCAGGTAATTAGAAATATCTTGTTTCAAAAGAAGCAAAAAAGATAAATCTAAATTACAATCTTAGGAGGTTGTGATCAATCAGTCAGTCAACGCGTTTTTACCCAGAAGAGTATATTGGCCATCAACGACAGATCTCGAAGTAGAGCTGGTGGCAGGTTGTGATACGATGTATTAATTCAGTTTTTTACGATCGGAATTTAGGACATTATACAATACTTTTGAACATTTGTAACAGACTTAGAAGCGAAGTTATTCCGCTAGTTTGACTTGGTTATTCGGTTCTGTTCGTCAGTTTAAACAAATTATCAGAATTATGTGGTCTGGAATTCATGTACCGTGGAAAGTAAACACTCCACCGTAATTCACGTATACGTTATTCAAAACAATAATTGACAACTATTTTGAAAGAAAGCACGGTTACTAAAATAAAGTTTCATTTTAAATATAAAAAAATACCGCACGTTTTCTATTATCGTATTCGCATCATCGCCGGCGTAGGTCAGTTTATCTTGTATACTTCAGGCCTAGTTTGTTCTTACTAATACAAGTTCGTTGAGTTGCTTTTTGAATAAAGTATTACTGATTTATATGCATGTGTTGTGGGGCGACCCAGTCGTCTCGCTATTTCTCGTATTCTGGTTCTCACTCCTTCATATGAATAGTTTTTGTACGTTTGTAAGTTAGACCAAGTATATAATGTAAATCGATCGGTACATATGACTTGAGAGAGAAATTTGCTCTCCGTGTATTTTCGAAATTACGAACTTGGTAGGAGTTCTCCGCTTAAAGAATTTTGATAAAAACAGGAAATCACTTTACGTTATTAAGTTGCGTTAATCCAGTAAATCTGAAGTAGAAAATTGAAGGTAAAGGGCTCGTATATGCATAAGAAATGAACGGAAATTAGCGCTGGTTTCACCCCAAAGTAACAACTGTCTTAACTGGACATGAATTTATGAGAATGGACAAATATGTGATCTAAAAGTTTATATAATGGAGTTTCAAATTCAAAAATAATCAGCGAAGATGCAAAGAATTTTAAATGTTTCGCTAACCCTTTGAAAAGTCACTTGATCACATCCTTATTTAATTTGAAATATATTCAATTTCACAAGAAAATTCTAAACAACTTGGAAGATGTTGCACGTCTTAATACAATGCTACAGTCGAACTAGAAAAATAGCGTTGGGATTCGAATTATCAGTTCTCTTTTTGCAAGAACCCGTGAAAAACACGGCAGTCAAACTGAAGTGATGGATATAATAGCTCGCGACTGTGTTCACTTGTATGGCTTCTGTTAAAATTTTGTGCTGGATTATTCGAAGTATAAAGAAAAGAGTTTTAAGATTATAGAGATGGTTTCATATTCTTTAGTTGAAGACGAGGCTTTCCTTAGCATCAATTTGTCGGCTTCTCAAATCTATCAGAAAAAGAGAATGAGAGAAGAAAAAACAAAGTCAAACAATACTATTACCTGTTATTGTATCTCAGGCTCGTTTCGTGGGTAAATCTTTTGGAGTCAAGCAATATAGTATTTGCAAGCTAAAAGAGATAAAGGCACGCCTCGACTGAACATGAAGTTTATATCTGTACGGTAAGAGCGACTAATGGTCATTTCGTGTCTGTTTTAGTCGCCAGCTGAGTAATAACCGCTTGTAATGGCAACAACAGCTTACTATCGCGGCAATAAATTGATGGGAACAGAAAACATTTTGCGTTATTTAAACTAACTTTGTGCTCATTGGTGGCCTGCGAAAGTTAATTGAAGAATCGTGATAATGTGTGATTTGAATACAGTTGCTTTTAGCCAAGACCATGTTTGTGGTTAATATCAGCAATAACAAGTTACTTAGAGAAATAACAACTTAATTTATCCATCAGGGAAACAGTCTTTGAGCAGTAGCCACCCAGTGTGACTAAAGAGCAAATCTATCAGTTTGTGCATAGCAAATAAATCCTTTTCGCAATTCTAATTTTAAACACAAGATATAACAATGTTTATTTGAGCCTTGAAGAAAACTTGAGTACAAGGCTTATAGGAGTGCTTTATATGTTCATCGTTGGTGCTCCTTTTTCCAGAATAAATGTTGGCGGAATTAACTATTTTTCATTTGCAATTTCGATTAGCTATAAATGTAAGACTGAATATAGGACTTTTGACCGAAAACTCTTAAAATGTATTTATTTTATATGAAATCAACATGCTTTCCGGTAACGTTGGTATACAGAGAAATAAAGGGCTACTGAGACGGTCAGCATGTGTCGACTAAACAGCGGTCTGAGTGCAAAGATCTGCAAAGATCAAACAGCGCACCATCGCGACACACACGGGTTAATTGATCAGCTAAAATGTAGTTGCTTACATTTTAAATTATCAAGAATGTAAACTAAAAGATCGATGCCTTTATCTTAATATCACGATTCATATAACCGCTGGAATCGCTGAGGAAATCAGTGTTCAGTGTTCCAACTGATTTGAATTGGTTTTATTTCTTTTATTTCGTTGCGTTCCGTATGTTGACATACTTGTATAACTTTGTATGAAAAACTGGAGATTCCGTGGGTTCTAGTCTTGCGCAGGAAATAAAAATCTTTTTGGACAAGTTTGTCGATTTATTGAATGCTACGAGACGGTTGGTTCTTCTGTGTCGTATCCATACTAACTTGACTGCTTCAAACACCGTATTTTCACCGTATTTTAACAGTTCGATATGTATAGGGTATAAATACGGTGTTTGAAGTAGGCCTAAGGTATAGCAATATTTCGTCCTATCCTCACGATCGTAATCGGCGCTAGTAATTCCAAATCCTGTTCAGAGCATTGTTTGGCCACAGCTGTCTGAATTTTAATCAGTGTCAGATTGTACTTTTCTCCTGCGTGATATAAAATATTATCCCGATTGGCCGTCTCAAGATAGCGAGTGATAAAGTTGAAAATCCTCCAGTAATTTTTACCGCGGCCATTTGTGTTTTCTTGATTCATACGCTTCATACGGAAATTCCTGAATATAAACTTTCTATTGACTGTGGCCAAGTAAAACCATGAGATTTGAGACCTCCGTTCAGCCACGCTCCCTTCCTTAGAATGTTGTATACGTCACTCTCAATGTATAAAATGTATTCAGTTATTGTCTCTTTATTTATCTATAAGGCAATTGTACATAAAAAACGGCGGGTAGGTAAAAAAAACCGCCAAACGCACGAAACGTCAGTTTTTCGGCTTCCAACCTTACCGCGCGGAATATGGTTTTGTCAACCTTGGTTGATAATACTATATATTCTGCTATAGTATGTGACACATTTTTCATTAACAAGTATCTTTTACTAGAAACATAATTTCCAATTACAAATGAATTCCTGAGTCCACATAGTGGTCGGTAAGAATTTGGCTAAACACGTTGTTAGTAATATGTTTCCATGTTTCAAAATTTACAAATAATTGACGATTGAATGGTATTATAGTTGTCAACCAGTTTTATGGCTTATTTCTCCTCCTTGAACACACAACAATGAAATGTTCCGCGAAAGTTTAATCTATTACGTATTCATGGCGTTTCGATTGTCAGTGCATTCCGTTCGCTTGTAGCGTCAAGTAGTTTGATATTTCATGGTAATGAATACGATGTAAACAACACGACACTGCTGTGATGACGTAGAATATAACCAGTTTTGCATCGACAAAGCATCAAGATGATGCCATCGATGCGAATTTGGACAATTTGCTAGTTCGCACAATTCACCGACACCGTATAACATACATAAACCTATATCAAGTATGCATGGGTAATCGAATGGTTTGGGTGCTATTCGAGATTAATCAGCAGGAGTACATATTTCAAAGACTAACCTAAAATTTAACGAACGAAGTGAGTTCAATTTGTGGTCGATTACTTGTTAATAATATGCATTCAAGAAAGAAAGAAGGATAGAAAATTGTTGTTGACGCAATTTTAGCATCGCCGGTTGTTCTTAGTCGTTCTTATTTCTAAGGCAAATAAAAAACTCACTAGTCCCCCAATGATCCAAAACCCAAAGACTTTAAATTGCCGACAATATTTAAGCGGCAATCAATGTAAATGTAGTCAAGAATTGTGCTGCTTGCCGTAAACTCCAGTAAATCATTACAGAAAGGAACTGGTTTTAAAATCTATTGATTGTGTTTTCTTCGTTGGTGCATAAGCTGAACATTCGGTTTGATTAGCAACGGTTGATGCGACTTGTGTGTTTTTCGTGGTATAAAGACTGAATGAAAGTTGAGGCTTCGTGTGCTAATCATTTGTCAGATCCAACATCTCAAAAATATATTTAGTTTACACAGAACTGAAAGAGAGAGAAAATAAAAATTGGCGCGATAGCACTATATTGAAGAAGAGAACATGTGCAATTATACGCGAGCCGACTGCCTATGGAATTGATGGATACAAATTCCATGAATAGATAATACAATATATATTATGTTCTAAATGGAGGACGCAGCCATTACAGTTGTTTCCCATCAAACTGTTTATAGCTAGTGTTCGAACTGCCCTCAAGGACTGCTATAAGTGGTTAGTTGTTGGTGAATTCCTAATCAATATTCGGGCAGCTTTGATCGTAACAGAACTTTGTCCAAAGTAATGTAGTGTACTTGCCATTACTAACAGTGGTAACCTCGTAATGTTAAAGTTACTGTAGAACAGTTATGAAGCTGCAAAATGACGACAGTTTTTATCAGCTAAGTGTCTATTCCAACCAGAAACATACGAAGTGATTTATTAATCGGACTTACCAGCTTTGCTCAGCTCAAGTTGTTCTTTCTACGGACATCTCACTCATCTTCTATACACAGATATTTATCAAGTTCCTTTGTCACGGATAATTTACCGAAACTTATATTAGAAACCTCGCTGAAAAGCTTTGGTCATTGATGTCCATTATCGTTTTGTAATTAGTTTTTTGTGAAAATGGCGTCTGTTAATTACTAGTAATTGGGAAACTGGCGGCTCATACACAGACAAAGCCATGTTGCTTTATCTCATTACCTGATATGTTGTGTATGAGAAACTTGCAATTCATTGCTTAATTGGAAACTCTCAAGCAGAAGTGTTTCATTAGTAACACTGAATGAAATGTAATTTTTTTTATCATTGATTTCTTTACTGACAGCCTCCGAAAGATCGTCTTTTAGATAACATATCAGAAATAGAAAAACAAATCCTTGGTCTTATATTGCATCGAATTTAGAAATTTTATAAGAAAACAGACTTGAAGAGATCGAATCACAATAGTGTAGTTAATGTTAGGCGATTTATACGCTCTTTAGTTTTGTTATATTCTAAGTACAAGCTTTACCTCAGGCACTCGGTCGGTTAAGCAAAGTCTTGAAGAGCTATAATCATCATTATGTTATAAACTATTCCTTAATCATGTTATTCAATTCTTGGTGTGTAGTTTGCATACTAAATGGCGACCTATGAAATGAATTAAAGGTGTTTACCTCGCCTATTTCATTGCTTGGTAATCTCTATTCCTGCTTACTATCGGAGCCTATCATTTTATCTAGTATTGATAAGAGGTTGATGAACGGAAATTTTTGTTTATAAAGTGTATAGAATTGGACGAATATTGCGAAGTATGAACGAAATTATTTGCCAAAGCTGCAAATCTGCATTGTCACAGTTTTGTTGGTATCCCAACCAGTGTTGTAGTTTCGACTTTCTTGGTGATTTATATTGTAATTCGTTGGTTCTAATACTAATAGTTGTATACTTTGCCAATGAGGCAATCGATTTCTCACTGATTCCAAATGAGTCAAATGTCATGTGATGCTAATTTTGTCCTTTACCATAGGTTTTAAAGACATATAGGCGGCAAATTTTAATATGTTGGTAAACTTTAAGTTTGAATTTGCATAATGTGTGGGCGAACTTGGCAGATCTGTAATAGTTCGTAACACGAATCTCGTTCAGAAATGGAAGAAGCTAGGCGCTTGTACGTTCAACACAAACCAGCAACAACAAAAAGAGAAAATCAGTCCTATTCCCATACAAGACTTACAGGAAATGGTGGCTGGTTTTACCTGACTACTCCAAATTACAAATCCAATGATATACATTGAAGAATATCGCTTGATATATGCATTGCTTCTCAGGTTACCACTTGCAGACGTCTTGAGAACTTCCCAGACATTTGCGATTCTTGTCTCCTCTGGAAATTCTCCTAAATTTTTTTTTTACCTATTTTGCAATCATGCCAATCACATCTTCATCAACACGTTGATATGATCATGATACCTATTTTGCTGCACATGTGATCAACAAACTTTTCCTTGTTCCCCGAAGCTTTTCAAATTTAAAATTTTGTTTTGTTCTTCTCCTAAGCTTTATGCCACAAAAGAAAATGTTTCAAAAACTGAGTCCAATATCAGATTCTTGCATTGAGTTCTTCGTCGACAATGTCAATGAGAACTAATAGACCTTAGCTTTTCGTTATTCTTGGTCGGACACTCAGTTTAGATTACTTCCGCTGTTGTCAATAGCTTTTAAAACATATGTGATTCTAAACACGCTAGGGGATACATAGTCAAATGGAGTATGGAAGTCAGGCCGCGAAGAGATGTAATTAAGATACTGATATTATAAGTGAGGTTTTCAAGACGGTTTTCTTTTTTTTTTAAAAAAACTTGGAATTTGTATCAATGTCCAGAATCGATTCCTTCGTTTTTGCTGTGTTAAGGATGTGTACATTTTAGGAACAATTGCAAAATGGTTGCTTTTTTATAATATTTTCAACTGGTTGTCCTCAACAGTCAACTTACCATTTCTGTCGTTTTATGTTTTCACCGGCGCCCAGCAGCAGGCATTAGTTTCTCGGATCGTGTGTGAGGTCTCAATAAATAAAATTCATACCAAATGCTTTCTCATTCGCTCTTTTTCTTCTTTGCAGAAGTCTTGAATAAAATATTGTGTGATTGGACAATGTTTTCGAAGGGACCGAATACTGCGTAATCGTTGTCTGAGTTGAATGATAAAACTGGCACCGCTTCTGATATCAAACAGTCAAGAAGTTAAAACAGAATATTGCAAGTTAGCTTTCGGAAAAGCTGATTTTATCTGTGTGGCTTCGGCCTCGCAAAGTATATTAATTAATCGATGATCTACTGATTTATGAGTACTTAGATCCCGCAAAGTATATATTGGTTAAATTAGCGGCCTCTGGCGGACACTACTATTCTTGCGGACTTGTTCATCACACAAGTTTGGTTGATATGGCCGTCTAGTCGTTGCTTGGTATATCTTATTGTCCGTCAGTGCCGCTTGGGGATGTCGTGGCTATGACTTGCAACAGAGAACCAAAGTGAATTGCACATTTTCTCACATACAGAAAATCAAGTGTCAACACGAAATTTTGGGAAATGTATTTGGACTTGCATCTTCTTTGAAATCGAAATTTCTTATCGTTAGATTCAGGAATATATTTTTCCGGGTACAAGACCTTTTCCTTAAATCGTCCGCTTACTTAGTATACGCAACAGAGCAAAGATTAAAGTAAAATCGTAAGCCGGGCAATTTCCACGCAATCTGTCTATGAATTTTAACTGTATATCTTTTTTTCGGAATAGCTGTATCGACAAGTTGTGCCTTTATTGCTTCAAAGGTGTCATATGGCGTTTCTTCATGACCTAGAATTGTGTCAGCTTATAACGTGTTGAATCTTCTCATTATTTCTTTGTTGGAAGTAGTATTGTATTGTATAAGTGTGAGTAAAGAAAGAGTGTAAAATACAGTAAGACATGTAAATACTCTTGTGTTCGTTCCAAGCATTGAAAAAGAATATTTTGCACCGACAAACAGTTGTTCAAAGCCGGTAATTTTCAATTACGACACTCGTTCTTCGGCTATTGACAAATGCAAAAATGTTTTTATGGCATTTTAAAGTTAGCGAAGACATTTGGAAAGTTCAAATCAACGTCAGTGGATTTCATAAGCTACTAACTTTCAACTAAACCAAAGTATAATGTAAGTAGCCTTACCAGAAGTTTCTATTTCAGAGTCCGTGGAAGTCTAACGGTATAACAGTTTCTTGGGGATATCCTTTTCTGGATTCGAAAACATTATAACAAGAGATAAACGGTGGCAAATTTCCAAGATGGCGCCTCAAACTTCTATTTTTTCAGTGAGTGGCATATAGGAGTAACTGCGCTTACGTAAGTTCTCATCAGAAAGAGACGAACTTAGCTCTGACACATTTCCAAGATGGCGCCTCAGAATTCTATTTTCATAGCGAACGTAAGCAACCTGAAACTGTTGTCGACCAACATATTTCCCACTCGTCCTACGCAGTCGACAGGAAATAAAGATAAGATAAAAAATGCGAGTTTTCTTAGTAACCGTTCTTGCGACATGTCACTACAGATAGCCTATACTCGGGCCTCAACAAGACGACAAATTTGGCAGTTGAATAGAAAGGGGAGATTCAGAAATATTTATGAAATTTATAAACCACTGTCAAACTGCACTTACTTTAAGCAAAGTCACTGTTAGTTTAGTTAACTTTCTTGCGACATGTAACTACTAATAGCCTATACTCAGGCCTAAACTGGTCTCGAGGTCGAGAACTGCAGTAAATTCAAACTGAAGCGATATTCGAACTAAATTCCTTGGTTTTATTTCTGAACATACCAGACCTTTCTTAGTAGAAGAGATGAATCCGTAGCTAGCAGTATTAAACTGAAATGTTGGCTGTTAGGACAAATTGCTTGAATTAATTAGTCGTGCCTGGAGGGCAACGACTTTAGGTTTCGGCACCGTTTTTTTAGTATTAGCGGAGACCACGACTTAAGGTCCCGGCACCCTTCTTTTTTAATATTAATATTATTATTATATTCATCATTATCATTATCATTATCATTATCATTATCATTATCATTATCATTATCATTATCATTATCATTATTATTATTAT
>JANSTR010158051.1:0-10265 GCA_025434805.1 Antipathozoanthus remengesaui
ATAATAAAACAATTATCAATGTAGTATTTCACTGTATGTTGAATTTTGGTTATAATGGCTAGTTACATTAATATTGTCATTAATTTGCAGGCATACACGTCTCTTGGGATTCATTTATCCAAAGCAGACCTGAATGAGAGTTCTTTGTCAGAAATCCTACGGTTGTTCATCTGGGCAAGGAATGCTGAGCCACACGAGGCAAGTGTCTGTCAATTGATGCCATCAATATTTTGATAAGTTGATCAAAACGTTTACTTCTGCTTCAATTAAATATCACAGCCTCTTTCTGAACGTTTTGCATTCACGTTCCTGTTAAAGGCATCAAAATTTAAAATAAGCATCTTGTGCTGAATAACTACCCATTCTCTGATTACTACGTGTATCCTTTATCTAGATTGCTGGACACTTATTCAACCTTTTTTATCAGGATTGAAGAACTCGATCTGCAAGCAATTTCAACGTTTTTCATTTCCAATAGTTAGATCCTGTTGTAGTGACTGTTTTGAAAATATGGCCCTATTCAGATTCTAGTTTCAGCACCTTCCCCCAATATCCCATTATGAGGAATCCCACCCCTTCCAGTGGTTCAGAATCCAATGTGACCTACATGTATGCTATATCTTCCCCCTGCAGCTGTCTGATGCTTTGGAAGAGCTCCCATTCCAGGCACTCTCTCCAGTACAGAAAGGACAGGTGTTGGCATTCCTGTGCAATGAACTTCTCTGTAGCAGGACAGTTTGTGGGTAGGTCACAAACACAATGTTTCTTGAGTTTTATTAATTTAATAAGCAACAACTAACTTAACTTCAGTAGCCTTGTTCAGCAGTTTGTCTCTCACCTTGAAGTAAGGTTGATTTTCATGTTTGAAGATGTGCAACAGGTTAACATAATAATAATAATTTGCTCATCGAAGCTATGGAGAGTTTTTGTCAATGCCAAGCTTTCTGTAAGAAGCAAGGTTATTTTTATTATTACTGTCGAAGCTGTGGAGATTACACAATTCTGCAAATTCAAGATTTTCTTGGTATCAAGCATTAAGTGTAATACTTGATGATTTTTGCAGGGAAATTGAGGGAAGCATAGAACACATGTCAAACCTCCGACGAGACAAGTGGATTATTGAGGGTAGAATAAGAAAGTAAGTGCTAATCAATGAAGCAACATCAATGTGCTTTATGAACTGACAGTTGAAGGAACGAATTATGTTTTATTTTGTTTTTCAGTTTTTGTTTTTTGGTGTTGATTTGATTTAAGACATTAGAAACTGTAAATTATGAAAGAAGCTGTTCCCCTGATCAAGTGAAAATAATTTATTGATTATCTTGAACTTGTTTTTTGATTTATTTATTATAGAAGGTTGCCAAATGATTGATCAGTTTATACAAAACCAGTTCAAACGAAACATAACAGTTTTTAAAAGGAAAATATTTGACAGATATATATTTTATGAAAGAGGTGCTTTTGTTTTGTAATCTAAAGGACTGGTGACCTTGAGTTTTTATCCATTTCAGTCTGGGGATTTGGAAGAGCCCTATCATATTTATACCTCCAAGTAAAAGAACTTGACTCCAGAGTGCTTTAAGCCTATGTCAAACATCGATAACCTCTTTCCATTAGGCAAATTTGGTCTATCCATTGGCATTAGCAGTGACTACTTGAAACGTTCATATCGATACCAGTACCTCGTATTCTTACATACGTTAAAACGTTCATATTGATACCAGTACCTTGTATTCTTCCATAGTTAAAATGTTCATATCGATACCAGTACCTTGTATTCTTACATAGTTAAAACGTTCATATCGATACCAGTACCTTGTATTCTTACATACGTTAAACGTTCATATCGATACCAGTACCTTGTATTCTTACATACGTTAAAACGTTCATATCGATACCAGTACCTTGTATTCTTACATACATTGCTCAGTTTTGTTAAATGTTCAGCTGCTTTGCAGTCTTATAATTATAATTATTCACCTCTTTTACAGACTGAAGGCGATTCAGAGTGAGAAATACCCAGTTGTGAAGGTGAAGAAACAGCCTGGCCGACCAAGACTGGATGTTTCCTCAAATGCTGAAGGGGATAACAGTAACCTTGCATCATCTCCAATGGCAGGCAGTGCTGCTGGGAATGATGACGATGATGATGAAGAGGAGGATGAAGAGGAAGAAAATGAGAACGATGATGACGATGATGAAGATGAGGACAGTGAAGGTGGTGGTGGCGCCTCTGGCTCCAGTGATGAGTCCGATGATGATGATGTAAGGATAGGTTAATGATTTCTATGTTTAGGATTACTGCTGACGTTGAAAACCCTTGAATTTAACCTTATGTATTTAAAGTTCGAGTTCTTGAAATACATTGAATAATCCTTGCAAATATTGCTGTTATGTCAAGATGAAATGTTTATTAAATATTAAGTGTAGATTTCAGGTTCTTTTAGAAATCCCAAAAACCTGTTGACCCTGTTTTCTGCGTGATATGACTGGAACGTGATTTGCGATAACTTAATGGTACGTTAAAATATCCCCATTTGCCTAGCATGTTACAAGCAGTCTGCTGTGCTTGAGGTCTGGCAGTGTTCTTTTTTACTCATACTATTCACTGAAACCTGAAGAGTGTGATTGACTTGAAATGTTCTTGATAGTATTTTAACTAGCTGGCTCAAGAAGACTCGTCATTGTTAATGGAAATGCAGATGCTGTATTTTCACTCACCACAGCTTACTGTGCTGATTTCCCACATTGCTGACCATCTTGGAATTTGTTACAGTTTTAGTACTGCATTAGCAATTTGCAGAACTCATTAAAATTCAAACTAGTTTATTTAGTCTAACAAGATCTTTTATTTGATTGACTATTGGGGATGCAAGCAGTTGTTGAACCTATAACAATGTAGTATATGTACTTGCAGTAGTGGAATCCTTTGTATGTCACCTAATGGCGTGATTTTGTATTTCAGGATGATACAGAGCCAACAACTCAGGAAGAGTTGGAGAAAAAACTGAAGAAACTGGAGAAGGTGAGAAATCGTTGTTGTTTGTACTAAATGAACATGCATGTACTATTTGAACGTGTACTGTGACTCGTGACTAGAATCCTTTTATGAAGTTTAGGGTTAAAAGTTGGGTTAGACAGGGTTGGGTCAGACAGAGTTGGGCAAGAATGATTCTCACATTTTAGAGAGAGATCCTTTCAAGGGAAGAATTTGTCTCCACTCTATTTCTTTGTGGTGACACTGAGATTTCGCCAACAAAGGGTCCTTAAAGAACCGTGTTCACCTAGGCGTGGTTTGTTATTGTTTACATCCGTTTTTGCTGATGGGAATGGCGAAGTATCATCAACGTCAAGCAACTGTGATAGACTGTTTGCTGGTCAAAATTGAAGTAATGGAAATAAATATTGACGCAGATTATACTTTCTCTGAACAAAATGAATTTCATGACACCCGAAAACAGCCAAACCACGCCAAGGTGAACACAGTTCTTTAAGATTCAAGTGACTGTCATTTTAGATATTGGAAATCAGAGTATGGTTGGTTGAGTAAATTTCCTCAAATGTACGATTTTGGATTGCAGAGGAACTGTACCCAGTGAAGGATTTGGATATGAAATTATATCATGTGGACAATATTTTTTAATATAATTCATTGAAGACATTTTTCGTATGACTGTTTGAAATATGAATTTGTT
Organism: Antipathozoanthus remengesaui; assembly: GCA_025434805.1. NCBI lineage: Eukaryota > Metazoa > Cnidaria > Anthozoa > Zoantharia > Parazoanthidae > Antipathozoanthus > Antipathozoanthus remengesaui. The sequence continues at coordinate 3,696 of JANSTR010158051.1, forward strand.
TTTGATGACTAAACATAGTTACGAATTACACATTCTTCAGTTTTTGACACATTTGGATATTTCTTCTTTACAGAAACATTCATCGTTCAGGGCAAAGTTATTTACTTCATCACATTCTCTAAGAGCACTTTCCCTGGGACAAGATCGGTTCAAGAGACGCTACTGGATTCTTCCTTATGCTGGAGGTGTCTACATTGAAGGATTGGAAAGTGCCGAGAAGGAAATCATACTGGATGTAAAGAAAGAAGAAGGACAGGACAACTATGTTGATGTAAAGATGGATGTTGAAGGTGGAAACGTGCCAGTGAAGTTTGAAGATGTTGAAATGAAAGACGTGCTTACCAATGGTGATATACATTCTGAAAATGCCAGCACAGATAAAACTGTGAAAGAGGAAATTGCAATGAAATCCCCACTAAGATCACCAACGGTCCGACCCCCTCCTCTGAAATCCCCGCCGCAAAATCTTCCTCTTCAAAATCCACCTCTGAAAGGTTATGGCACGGGTGACTCGTACTCCAGACCTGAACACAGAGATTCTGATTCTGGCACTGTAATACAGTCAAACGTGAATAGTAATACTTCTGTGGTTAGTATGAAGGAGGGGTTAGGCAGCCCGAACGGGAGTAGTTTAAAAGATACAAACTGTTTCATCAAGTCACCGAACAAGCTCAATAATGTCGCAGGAGGAGGAGCGAGGGAGAATTCTTTCCTGTTAAGCAAGATAGACAATGCAGTTGGTGCGAGCAGTTCTAAAGCACAAACAATAGCTTCCAACGTGTTCCTAAAACAGAAAACATCTACTCATCAGTCGAAGTGCTGGTTCAGTGTAATTCCTCGAATGCCTTGTGATGAGTCTTCATTAACTTTGTCTCATACTCCCCATAGTGGCAGGTTTGTACCAACATACAGCAAGAAAGATCACAACCTTGATTTCATCAGTTCTCAAACAATCACTCGCCCACCTGGACGGCCACCCAAAACTTCCAACCCGGCTCTGCGTCATGACTTGATCTCTGCCCTTGGTTCTAGCACACCATTTGCAGCACTACAAGGACAATCACTGTTAGTCGGGGGGACCAACAAGATTGTTTCACTGACAGTTCCATCGTCAGTGTCCACTGCCTCCTCAGGGAGGACTGTAGCAGTAGCTACGTCCGCTTGCAGCACTGCTGATCCGACAGCCAATTCCTTGTCATTTGAGGAGTTAAAAAAGCAAGTTTTGGAGTCTCTTCGCCAGGAACCAGCCCCGATCCCTGCAGGTGAGGTATAGGTAGCTAGTATACACGATGTTTAAAGGGGTGGAGAGGAATGGATTTCAAATTTTTTGACAGTTGCTTTCATTTGTTTGCAAGTATGGTTTCTAAATGTTATTATGGAAACTATAAAGCCGAACAGGAATTGTATATTCTTACTATAGGTTTAAGATCCTGGTTGGATAACTTTCATGTGTGTACCACAAGGACACGATATTCAAGAACTGATTCTTTCTACTGTGCAATTGGCTTTGCAGTGTTACGGCTTGTACTTTGATCTGGATAAACTGTAAATGAGTCGATTCTGTGATCAAAATCTGAATGGCGATGGTGTTGACGAGGATGTTATGATGCTTACGATTATTTAATATCGGTAGTTCTGTCAATTCTTAAACTGCCAACTCTCTCCCTGCCACGCTGCTTTGTTCTTATGGGAAAAGATGATGACAAAAAGGATGATGCCTCAAAGACACGAATCCAGGCTCAAGATTTAAAGTAAAACCCCTTTCAAACCCAAACAGTTAATTTTATGCTGGTTTATGTGTATTGAACTCGTTTGTATCATTTTCTAAATGGACAGTGATTCCTGTTTTTAGACATGCAGTTTGGGTGGTGGAGAATCACGGAGCCGTCCACGTCAAAGGAGCTCACCAAAGTTTTGCACTCAAGGTTAGTGACTTTTCAGTGATAATTTACTCTAACAAAGAGTAAGTGGTGTTTATATGTTCTGGTGATCATAGTACATTGCAGATGTTGAAATTCTAGGTAATTAGCAATACATACAATTGTGTGAATTGTGGTTTGTATTACGACGAGTGAAATGAATAACCAGATCGATCCTCCTAACAAATTGCAGTGATTCCTTGTATGTAAAAATATATTGATCATAAAAGTAATGCTTTAATTTTGTCATATTGCAGTTTTTGGGAGTTCCCGTGACGTTATGATCTTCTGTCTGTACACTGCATCTTGTTTTACCTGTCTTTTTACTATTATCTCAAGTAGTCTCGTGGGGTTGGCACTGGCCGGAAGAAGCTGTTAGTACCAGACTCCCACTATGCAGTCTGCTAGTGTCAAGTCGCGCGGGAGAGTGGCACTGTTCAGAAACATCCATTGGTGTCAACCTGCCATATGACTGACATTAGCAATCTGGGCGCGGTTGTTCAAAGCCCGATTAGCGCTAATCCTGGGTTAACACTATAGGTTTTATTAGCAGCTAATCCAGGATTAGTGCTACTCGGGCTTTGAACAACTGGGCCCTGCGTACTGCCGAGCGAACGAGAGGCTGGCCCTAATGGAGTTTCAGGAATGTGCAAGTCAGTCTTTTTTTCATTTCTGGAGGGGCAAATGCTGCAGTCAAACGGAATTGCAGTCGTATAGTGTCTGATAGAAGAAATAGATGGTATTCTGGCAAATGGACGCTTTTCATGTGTTAGTAGTTATCTACGCAGTAACGTGCTGTCCTGCCTGGTGCACTGAAGGCACCATCGCACAAGGCCTCATGTGTTAGTAGTTATCTATGCAGTAACGTGCTGCCTCACGAAACTGGTGTTAAGTGCTGTTGTTTGGTTGTTTCTTTGAAGAACCAAATTCGGTAAAATAATTATAAGACAGACAAGCTCTAGTGCGCCATATGAACAGCCGATCACCTGCGGCCACAACGTACTATTTATGGATTATGAGACATTGGCTATTGCTTTCTTCGAACAATTTTTTTCCTTTCATTACATCTGTGCTTGTGTTTGTAGGGGAATCCGTGAAAAGATGCTGCAAAAGAATTTGCTTAAGTACTCGGAATACGCCAACAGTTCATGTAAGAAGGAAATTTATGATTCTGACGACTCAGACGAAGACTCCGACGACGAGCGATCCCTGGCTGCTACGAAACAAAAACGGGAACAAATCTGGGAAGCACAAGCCAAAGGCCAGTTTGAAGACAGTATGTTTCCCGAGGTGGCGTTTGCTATCAACAAGGGAATGCTGCGAGAAGTGGAGGATCTAGAGGAGAGAGTCTTCACTGCAAGTTTACAAGTCAAGGTTTGTATCTCAAACACCAAGAAAGCGGTGAATTTGTTGAAAACCCTTAAAGTGACGATTCAATTTGCTTTTCTTGAAGAGTAGAAATGATTTCTAAATCTCGAACTAGTTATCAAAGACCAATAAAATGACGATTCATTTTCTTGTCGTGAAGGGTAGAAATGTTTGGTGTTATTCGTTCTAACTTTTGAACCAGTTGGCGAAAACCCAAAAAATGACCATTCATTTTGCTTGTCTAGAAGAGTAGAAATGATTGTTGTTGTTCATTCTAACTTTTGAACCAGTTGACGAAAAACCATGAAATGACCATTCATTTTATTTGCCTTCAAGAGTTGAAATGACTGGTGTTATTCACATGACCTTGTATCGTATTGCATTGCATCACATATCGTATGGCATTTTATCAAGTTGTTTGCAAACGGAGTTATTGCTGACTTTTTATACTTTTAGGGATGGAAACTTCATCCAAAGGCTTCGCGCTTTATGAGTTACAACCAGCTAGGAGGTAAGATAATGGTTTGGTGACTGGACTAGGGTTGGGTTACAACCAGTTAGGAGGTAAGATAATGGTTTGGTGACTAGGCTAGTTTGGGTTAAAGCCCTTTGAGGGAAGGCATTTAGGTTTGGATAGAATATTCCCAACAAATGGTCTCGTAGATGTACAGCGAAGTTTCTTGGACCCTTCATTGGTGTACCAAACTTGTTGCGTTTCTTTTGTAACTGATTAGCGATAGGATGAATGTTGATTTGGAAACTTGTAGCCAGACATCTGTTATCAGAAGTGGAGAAACTCTGGGGGGGAGGGAAGGGAGTGGCTTCATTCTTGGTTCAACGGCACCATCCCACAATACGTCACGAGATTAGTGACAACACAGCTGTTGTTCTTCTTGTTTATTGAAGAAACAAATTTGGCAAAATATAATATAAGACAGACAGGTTCTGATTGTTAAATTTAACAAAGGAGCTGCTTACCAGCACTTTCATAACTCTAGCTGCTGATAAATGCTTTTAAAGATGATTACGATACATTAGACCACAGCCAATCAACAGCCAATCACTTGGTGTGCTATAATACCAAATCAACCATTAGTGCAGAGGCAGTAATGAACAATGTATCTGCTACCCAGCTGAATGTGCCTACAACTCAACACTCCTTACATTTTCTTCAGAATGCAAAGATTTTGAGGAGGGGAACCCATTAGCTGCAGCAATTACTCGTTTGGCTTCAGTGGAACGGGGAATCGAAAGACGTTATCTCAAACCTCCATTACGGCAAGAGTAAGTCCTTTGAGTGCTTTCTTTCTTAAAGCAGAACTCTTCCATTTTGAAAAATGCTAATTGACTTCCTTTCGTTGGCAGAAAACTTCAAATTCCTACCAATATTGGGACAGCATCGGCACCAGGGGAGGTTCCTTCTCATTCAGGTGAGTGAGTGAGTGATTGTTGGTGTTGTTGCACAGTGTTAGCGTCAATGGAGAGCCGATCCGTTGATGCTACAGTATCTTCTAGATACCTGAGTGCTAGTGAAGGACCACCCTTTCCCTCAACCCTTTCCCTTAGGCAACAACGATGACCTGGGAATATTTTATATCTACTAAACAAAGTAAGATTAAGACGTGAAGTCGGTGTAATAAAATATTTAACTTTGGTTAGACCTAATCTTTTTTTCTTAGTTTGACTGTTGACTGTTGTTTGTTTTCTACAGATGTCTGCGTTCAACAGCAACCAGACAGGTAAGACAAACTACGCTGTTTGCGCAATGTACTACTTATTAACGTGTATCCAATGTGGTAACAGTGCCTTTGAGCTGCAGATATTATAATTAACTACATCTGAACTGATAAGCTGTTCAAACCAATAAGCTCGAACAAACAACATATTCTAAGAGACCTGCTGCATGAATTTTATTTATAATTATATATTGCCTTGTTTAAAAATAGAGCGCTTTAAACAGTGTTTTTTAATGTGTTTTCACATTTTTTACTTATTTATATTTGTACCGCCTTTTACATAAATGTTTATAAATTATATTTGTACTTGTTAATATTTATGTAAAAATTTAATGTTGAATGATTTTTATCAATAAAGATACATACCTTAATAAAGATATATACCTTTATTCAGTGGTCACTTAATACCCTGTTGATAGGATTCTCCGGTTATCTTACCTTAATGAAGATATATATCTTTATTCAGTGGTCTATTAATACCCTGTTGATAGGATTCTCCGGTTATCTTACCTTAATAAATATATATACCTTTATTCAGCGGTCACTTAATACCCTGTTGATAGGATTCTCCGGTTATCTTACCTTAATGAAGATATATACCTTTATTCAGTGGTCACTCAATACCCTGTTGATAGGATTCTCCGGTTATCTTACCTTCTGCAAAACCTCTTTTTTTTTTACTGCAGTGCTGCTGACCAGTTAGTAACGCCAGCGCTGAGAGGGTGGCGCGAAGCTGTGGCGTCGGCAAAGTCGGCGGCCGAGTTGTCTTTGTGTCTGAGCCGCTTGGTCAGCTGCATCGCATGGGAGAAGTCCATCATGAAAGTGGTAGGTGACACGTGAGGAGCTTAACAGGTTTCTATGCAAGCGGTGCTTCGTGAGTGCAGCTGGTTGAGTTGTGATAGATATTCGAATATCTGGTTCAGTCCTAGGCCTTTCTGAGGAATGAGTCATGGGAAATCTTTGAATAAGGCAGGCTTGTTCTATTGAAAGTATCTAGTTTGTGAGAGGTATCTAACCTAACATCTGTACAGTACTCAAAGTCCTCGGTGGAGTATTTGCCATAAAAAGTCGTAGGAAATCGGATCTGTATTTCAATATAAAGGACGTATTCTATGGAATGTAGCTTTAACGTCATCCTTTAGGCCCTGGCAATTTTCTGCTATAAGAACGTCGTGGAAAAGTCATAAAAGCTGAATTTTAGAATATGCTTGCAAGCGTGCTGATGATACTAAACAATCTCCTTTGCTGGTGTTTCTGAACAGTTCTGCCAGATTTGCCGCAAGGGCGACAACGAGGAACTGTTGCTGTTGTGTGACGGCTGTGACCGAGGGTACCACACGTATTGCTGTACGGTAAGTGTGTCTGCTTCTCTTTCCTTGGGCTTTCATTTATAACCGCATTTAGGCGGACTGTGTGTGTGTGGGAAGGGGAGGGGGGGGGGGAGTTGAGTACTTCCCAAATGTGCAATAGGGGAGATTAAGTAATTTTATAAATGGCAGTGATAATGATGAATAATGCATTTTTGAGCATTTGTTTTAAATTTTCAT
>JANSTR010158062.1:0-10264 GCA_025434805.1 Antipathozoanthus remengesaui
ACGGTGTGGCGAAAGAAGGTCCCGAAATAATTCAACCCTCGGCAAGGCCGGGGATTGAACCCGGGACCTTGGATTGGTAGTCACAAATCTAACCGACTGAGCCAACCACACACACGCGTTGATAAATTGAGTGCGTAGTTTGATTGAGTGACTGGGTGACTGAGTGACTGCTTGAGTTATGGATTGATCGGCAGATTGTTTGAGTACGTAATTGACCTATCTCAATAATGATACATTGACTGCTTGTCTAGTTATTCGATTGATTGATTAATTAGTTGATTGATTGATTTAGTATATACATGAATGCTATATTAGAGCACAGAAAATACCTGATCTCGCAGTTGTTCGTTTGTCTGTTCACTTTCAGTGGTCTCTAATGTCTGTACTATAATGTTTTTTGGTGCAAATGGCAATTTCTCTTGTGCTTCTGCCGCATGTATCTTTGCCTCAAAATCGTCCTTAATTTCTTTGAAGCTGCGCGACCTGTGTACGAGTATTATGGGAGTATTGCATCGACTTGGAAATGGACTACCTCTATCAGCAAACAAATATTGTTTCCTTTCCTGGAAAGGTTCTTCAGTTACATTGTCAGGGCTGCTTGACGAATTAGTGATTATAATTGGAATATTTCCACAAGTTGCGAGACTGCTACACTCTTCTTTGGTTATCATTCCAGGATTGTGCTCGGAACCTGTAGTATCATTAGTTGAGGTAGCATTGTCTGTTTGACTGTACTTGAAACCTGCAGTATCATTAGTTGAGGTAGCATTGTCTGTTTGACTGTGCTTGAAACCTGCAGTATCATTAGTTGAGGTAGCATTTCCTGTTTGGCTGTGATTGAAACCCGCAGTGTCAATAGGTGAGGTAGCATTGTCTGTTTGACTCGTCACAAGGCTGGTCCTGCTGAATTCACCCGTACAATAACTTTCCTTTCTCAGTCCGTATATGTTATTGCCATTATGTTTTTGAAAGTTGGGAGAAATATCCTCTGCATCACTACCGCTGATAGATGTTTCTTCTTCTTGTCTTTTCTTGTAACTGTTTCTAATGCCCTTGAGCTCGTTCTCCAAGAGGTAAGCATCCACTGAATTTCTTTTCCTTGCAGTTTCAAAGTCTATATCTGTGAGGGAAAAGATCTTCCTGACTTCTTCGTCTAAGAGCTCTTCATCTTCCTCTTCTCCTTCTCCCACCACCCACGCATAGGCATCTGTGAATGTTTTCCTTTGCGAAATGCGTCCGTTTGTCACTGGTGATTCATTTTCGTTCGCATTTTCTTCCATCTCTTGCTAGGAATTTCAGCTTATGGTATCTTGGAACTGCTTTTCCATCGACAGCTTGAATCTGTCTGTTAAGCATGTGACGTTATCAAGAGTTTAATCTAAATAACGAAATAATTCATCTAGCGCCCTATTTCAGGTCTACTAAGGATAGGATGAGCAGAACGAATCAATTTGTCTGAGCAGTTTCTGTCAGTTAAAGTTTAGGTTGGTCTTATTTATCCTTCTGAATTGTTGCGCTTTCACGTAGCACGAATATGTTGTTGGTTTTTTATTTTGCAATGTTTTAAATGTACGTTAGATGGCAAATAAACGGGGGGTCAAAATAAACGAGGTGGGTGGGAAATTTCTGAAAAATTCAATAAACGGGATTCAAAATAAATGGGGGGTAGGGGAGGGGGAGTGGAGAATTTCTGCAGAAAATGAAGTACAACAGGGATCACACGACACGACAGGACGCGCGTGTTGTGGACTGACAATTTTTTGGCGGGAATTTTCGAGCCAAAAATGCACGCGTGCAAGCGTAAAGTGCTCCCCGAGCATTTTTTTACTGTTATTGTTTTGGTGATTCGGTATGGGACTTGAAGAATTTTAAATAAACGAGGCGTAACAAGCACCTAATGAGCTCCATGGGGGTTGGAAAAATATCGCAAAAATTAATAAGCAGGGGGACTGGCACTTTTAAGTTCGAGCAACGTCGAGCAACTTTTGCTTCAGTCTGAGCAACTTTTGAGCAACTTGTTTACAGTATAAATCAAGCACGCAAAAGTTAACATTCCCACATATCACGGCGTTCAGCAAGACGTCAAATGAACCATCACAAGTGTTGTTCCTTTAAACGTTTTTCAAAAATATGCCCATATTTGTGAGTGATTTTTTAAAACACGGTGCCAACTTTTGTTAGTTTTGCTCAAATTTCAAGCAATTTTACATCTTAACCAATATTAGCAATTATCAACAAGGAACTACGAAATATAAAAGTGTGTGTGTGAAAATATCATGAAATTTAGGTAGCAAGTAGTAACAACTATCGAAATTTTTGGCAACTTTTTAGCAAATTTTGCCATACGGGGAGCAACTTTTTAGGATTTTACGAACACAATCGGGACATTCCTACCTGAGAATACCAGACAATTAGTTGTTTGTCACGTGCTAGGGTTTAACCAATTAGAGTGTGCTGTTTAACCTGGTCAAACGTTACAACCCCATAATTTACAAGGCGTCACGGGATTAGTCACAGGAGCTCGTTTGTTAGTTTCTTTAAATAAACGAATCATCGCTAAAATAAAATATAAAAAAAAGAAGTTCTGGTTATTAAATTCAATAAAGGAGTTGCTTACCGGCCCTTTCGCAACTTCAGGTGAAAAATGCATTCATACATGACGAATTTCCAATGCATTCACCCTTATTCAAAACGGACGAGTGAAATTTTATGAATGTCGTGAATGGCGGCCATTTTGATAACTTTGTGTGCGCGCAACGTTTTCTGGGATGGCTCCACGTGATTTATTCAGTCAGACGTTCTAAGCGTGCGACAGCCGATTATTTGTCAGTGAATGTGCCCACGCGATTGGAGGGTCTTTAAAATGCTCTGAAATCCATCACCATCATTAATCCAGGAGTAAAGTGTCATTAAGTTCTGGCTTTTTGTTTCATTTAGTCGCTACAGGTTTGTCATCAAAGTTGCCTTTAGTGAAAGTAGAGCTCCCACGAGCAGCTTCAAACTTCTACAGTTGTTTTGCTTTACTTTGATGAAGTCCAGTTACTAATTTTTTTACAACTTGAGCTGGTTATTTTAATAATTTTTATTACTGAAAATTGTAGAGAAGAATCAGATTATAAACTGAACCTGGGCCTGTCATCTGCAAATTTGTTTTGGTTTACCGTCGGTTTAAGGTTAGCTTTTGAGTTATAAATTTTGGGGCAAATTGAGAGAAAAGGGTTGGATTTTTCTATGTCTTGTGTAGAGCACATAAGCAACACAAAAAATTGTTTATAGTATAAACTAGCTCCGCTCTGAAACACTGACTCGTCCACCATTTAAATTATAGTAATTATCTTCAGCTGTTGTTTTAGTATTCATTCTGAACTAACTATTAGTTAATGATTTGTCTCCATTCTCATTATAGTCTAGTAAGTTGGCTGGCTCAGGACCCATTTGTTCAATAACTCCGAGTTTCCAGCTTTCTTACGGTCATACTGTTTTTCGCGTTTTTCCGAAGTTGAGCGCTTATTAATTTTTTAGTCTTTTATAGGAGTGCTTAGTTTCGGCGAGAGGGGCGCTTATTCGAGAGAGGGCGCTAATTCGAATAAATACGGAAGTTTGTTAAGTGTCTAACTTAACCACTTCGATTTAGGCTGGATTATTGCAATCTTTCTAGCAAATCACTATAGTATAGTTCCGATTCCCGAACCGAGTCGTGATGGTTTATTCCCACGATCAACGAGCCAAGGTAGTTTTTTGTTTTTATTGATTAAGTTTAAAATAGCTTTCGCTAATCTAGAAACTGCTCAGATGTTGGCATATTTGCGTTTTTGTTGAGGGATTAAATTGGAGTACGGAGAAAACCCCCAACGTCGGTGATAGACACTATGCCGATGCCGTCCGCCCCCTTTTGGTCAAGGCGAAAAAATGATGATTGTATAAGTTGGCATCATTTAAATAATACTTTTGGCAGAAATATCAGTTTAGAGTACTAAAATTGACATTTCAGGACCTCCGGTCCCGACTCAATATTTTTCTTTTGGACCAAATTTTCAAACCCACCAGAATCTATCTACGCAGACTTTCCCTGTACAAACTACAATAAAAAATCTCAATTTCGGAAGGCTTTTATACTTTGCCCTAGCAGTGAAGAAGGCTTGTGTTTCAACCGAACGTCGTGATATTTTAAGCATTTTTGAAGCGTTTTTAAAAACGTTTACTTTGCCGGTTTCACCAGAATAACTCTTCTTGTCCTAACTACTGATTAATTCAAGAGTGGAGTGAGGCAAACGAACTAAACCCCAACAGAGTCAATTCACGTTCTCTGCGAAACCTTCCGCAAAAATTGACCTTTTCCTTTTTGGTTTTCAAGACGACGGTTGAAAAGTATCGACTTGGTTGCATTCCAGGGTCTTCCAGCATGTGGTTATTGTATTCTGTAATTACGACCATTGTTTTGTGCCATTCTCGTTAAAGAATGACGGTGACAACGTCAACGAAACGGCTGCTGGATTTCTAATATTCCGTTTGGTTTTTTTCTTGTTCACGTAATTGTTTTGTTTCTTTTATGTTTTTCATTAAGGTGTGTGAATGTTAAAAATTATAAGCCTTGATTTTTAAAACGGAATGAAGATCGACTTGTTTATATTTCGGCGTACTCGGCGTTTTCTACAGAACCTAGAATTGAGCTTTTTTAGCTGTTTTGCTCCGTTTTCATAAAGATTTGCGTCCACACTTATCGTTTTCGTATCGTTTTCGCCCGTCCACACTACAGCGCGTTTCCGTATCCCGATCGACAGAGAAGCCACGTGATAGCGTCTGTCCGCCAATTTGGATTCTCACGGTTGAGTGGTCTGGCTTTTGGTGACGTCATCGTTTTCAGATACCATTGTCTTCTCCGTCCACACTAGAAAACAGCGTTTTCAAACAGCATCGTTTTCAAATCGCTCCACTCCGGAGAGCGTTTTCGAATGGCTCCGTTTTCGGTGATCGTTTTGTGATGCGTTGTGATGTGGACGATAGCCGTATCCGGAGCAAAAAGTCTCCGTTTTGGTGTGAAAACGGAGTAGTGTGGACGGGCCCTAAGGCCATTGGTTGGTGCCGTTCTCATCGATGTTCTCGTTTTCGTTGCTTAAATAATGACTCTCTAAAGCACAAAGGACTTAACGCTAATTTCAGGTGCTCTTTTTGTTATTGCCCCGTGGGCAATACGGAAAATGCATACTGCTCTAGAACCAATCACAACGCGCGAAATATCTGTGTCCTGTAATATTTGGGTTGAACGGTATTGCTGAAGTAACTATTAAACGTTCGAATGACAGCAGTTCCATCAAATCCACAAGTGGAGTTAACGAGGGTTTGAAATCAGTTGAACAGAGTTTGAAACCGGTGGATTTCGAATGTTCTCCAGTCTCAGTTTCTTGAGGGCAAATGAGTGGCAGAAAGAAATCTGTTTCAATCTGTATCATTTGATGATGACTTACAAAAGAGACTTTTATCAGTATCGTGTTTAAGTGGCCTATTGTTACAAATTTTTTTTATTAATATTGGGCAAAGGCCAGGTATTCAAAACAGCTGAAATATTTGCTTTGAATAACTTGTATTTCCTTTTGTTTCTGATGAGCCCGCGGACAGCAGCTGCTGCAAAGAGCAACACTATAACGAGGCCATAACAACAATGCGCGGGAAAAATCATAAAATGGTTGAATTGAAACCGAATCTGATCAGACAAAGGGAGTTCAAGATGGCGAGCATTGAAACGTTACCGGACTCTGTCATTGTTTACATTTTCGCTTTTCTCCCCCTGCGGCAGTTGACTCGATGTTCAAAAGTTTGCAGAAAGTGGCGCAGATTATGCTACGATGTCAATTTGTGGAGAAGAATCACGTTTTGGAGTGCAAATCAAAGTAAAGTCAACGATGATGTGCTGAAGCGTTTGATCTCCCGACGTACAAACTGTATTCAAGTGATCGATTTGAAAGACTGTGAGCTGGTCACGGATGCCAGTTTAAAGCGGATCTCGACACATTGCCCAAATTTAAGAAAACTAGGAATTTTGGGATGCAAAAGGATCACAGATCAAGGCCTGCTTGCTGTTGCATCGAACTGTTCCAAACTTCTAAGCGCCAAGGTCGCTGTGCGGAACATAACAGAAAAGAGTGTTGTTGCTTTGATCAACAACAACCCAAATTTGCTGAGGTTGTATGCGTACTCAAGAGCAGTGACGGCAAAAACTTGCTCACAGCTCATGTTGTTCTGTCACCGCTTAGAAGTTTTGGTTGTGTATGAATCGCATTTGGAAAAACACGACAGTAGCAAGTCGGATGTACTTTCTGATCGAATGGTCACTTGTTTGGCGGTTGGCTGTCGTCGTCTGCGGAAACTAGTGCTGCATTATAATCAGGTCATGGTTACAGACGAAGCTTTGCTCAGCCTTTCCAACAAGTGCCCAGGAATGGAATCGTTAATTATTGATTATGTCGATCGAGAGGACGGAATCACTGATATTGGGGTCGCGGCGGTGGCGAAATTCTGTAACCTCAGACGGTTGAATTTGTCCAATGGCTTCATTACTGATTCCGCCTGCCTCTTTATTGCAAAGAACTTACCAAATCTTGAGGATTTATCGTTTGAGTTCTGTCGTATCACAGACACAGGAATCTACTGCATCATGCGAAGCTGTGAGAACTTAAAAAGGTTAACTGTGCACAGTGATGGAGGAGACGATGGGAACTACATCACAGATTTGACTGCTCGCATAATTGCTAATTTTGCCCATGAAGATTTCTTTGCGCTGGGTCTTGGTTTTTCAAACCTAAGCAACGAAGGATTGAAGATGATCACAGAAAGTACAGACCTGGGGGCCTTATCAGTCAATGGATGTGAACAGATCACTTTCAAAGGACTTAGAGACTCATTCAACAACTTGGCTTGTTTGGGGTATCTGGATATTTCCTTTACTGATATTATTGAGAAAACTGAACAATTGCTTGAGATTGGAAAGGCTTTTCCTTGGCTTCATACATTGGACTTGACTGACTGTTTTGGTGTCTCAAAAGAGAGCTTGAAACATTTCAAGATGAAGTTTCCAGATTGTAAAGTTATAAGATGATATTGCACAGTCAGAAGGGGTGCGGCAGGTACATTTTTGTCTGCAACAGTCATCTGGCCACTCAAAACTAAATATTCTTCTATCTAAGAAAATTGTTTTAACTTACACAGTTCCAAGTACTATTAAATAATATAGGTTGTAATCTTCAAATGATCCAGCAAATGCTGAAAAGTTTTTATGCTGCATAATTTAGGTTTACTATGTATGATAAGAAATATTAATAAACCATGACTGTTCCAAAAGGATTAAATATGTAGGCATGGATGTTTTTTTATCTATTGAAATATGTTAATGAAGCCCCATTGAATGATTTCAATAACAAAAGCCATGTGCTCAGGTACCATAATTTAGATGACTTGGTACCATTTTTCTGACTACAATGAGGGAACCTGTTCATTGTCCTATTGCATGGTTTAACCATAATGAATCGCACCTTGACCTCAGCACAGGAAGTCTACTACCTGTTCAGTTCGCAAACACTCAAGGATATGTTTACAAAATGTTTTCACAAAATGAAACTGCTGAGTTCAAGTACAATTTCACTGAGAAAGCACTTAAAATAATAAATAAAAATATATTCATTTTTATGTCTGAGAATATTAGTTAAGCCAATGTCTGACAAGTAATTTGGAATGTATTCTGAATATGCCAGACATTCCTACCTACTGTGTTTACATGTTACTGCATTGGGAAGACTAAAACGATCAGGCAAGTTTGCCCTGAAGAGATGAAATAGTTGTCTTTTTTAAAGATTAAACACATTGAATTGTTCATGCAGCAGAGAGAAGATGATAAATTTTTAGTTCATTCTGAAACTTTTCTTGAATATATCATTTTAGTCCATGACTAAGATATATTTTAAAGTCTTTTTTTAAAAGATATTGCCCATGGCAATGTCGTGGTTTTTCTTTAGACTGGTTTATAAATGTTTTAACAGCTTCTCTGAATTGTTCACAAAGACAATTGAGAATCCTAGTATTTGAGGTATCTTTCTGTTATAAAGCAGGTACTAGCTAGAAGAAAATTTGGTACGGTATTTATCAATATGTTGCTGTTGTCCTGGAGAAAACAAATGAAACAAGATGGAATTAATATTGAGGGCAAAAGCAGCCACGGTTCCCACGGGTTCTTCAGTTTGCCACTTTAGTTTGTCTGTAATACTGTATAAACAGTACAATAAAACAAGTTTGATCTGGTTGATATTTAAGAATTATGCAAAAAAGGAAGTCGTTTATACGGGTTGATATGACGTATAGTTTGATGCTTTTCTTTCTTGATACTAAACATTCAGGAGATAGAACTGCCACCAGTTTTCAGGAACCGAAGGTTTGTGAAAAGACGGGATTTTTCTTGTGTGAATCATTCACAATCGCTATGTTTATTGCTGGCCATGGGGCTTTTGTCCAAGGATTTACTGTTACTGGTGGCTGTTTTCGCAGGTGAAGCCAAGGGCAACACTAAACTATCAGTCTTTTGCTAATAAACTAGGCTAGAAAGGAAGACCTGAACAGAAACTACTGAAATTGGAAAATGATTTTTAACTTCTAACACGATAAATAGTTACTTAGTGGTTTTCGCTGTTATACCAGACGGATGTTGTTTTGCATTTGCCCAGGTTCTCAGGGAGTGACGTGATCATCATCATTAGACGGACTTCTCTTGGACTCTTAAAGAGATAATAATTATTTACTCACTGTTATAGTTATTTTCTTTTAAACTATTCTATATTTATATTGTATTTTATGTCTGCCCTTTACGTGGTTTTAAACTTTCCGTGTCTTAAAAGACGCCGGCGCGCTGGCACCGTTTTCATATACAAAGAGAATCCGAACTTTCATTATTGCTTTTCTTGTTGCGAATCAAATTCAGTACTTTTACCTGTGGCTGTGCCAAAGTTTGCCGCCGAGAAAGAATACTGAGACTAATTAATTATAGAGCATTTTGCAGTTGCTTCGAAGACAAAGACTCCTTGCTCTGTTAATTTGCGTTTTAATACAATCGACGGTTGAGAAAATTCTCTCAGATGATGGATACCAAGTTGTTCGTTAGCTTATTCTTGGCCTCCATGTGGCACCCGTCATTTTAGTATTTATGCAAGGAGAAATTTTTCATTGTTGTTGAAACAGGCTGGCTTAATATTTATGTTTTGAATAAACAATTAGAACAGGTCCTATCTCATAGAAATATCTTATAGAAATAAATTGAACAAGGCGCACTGTGATGTCCTTTCTATTTTGTTGGTGTCAATGACGCGTGTTAGCAAACGCCGAGTGAAACGGGTGGACTTCCAACCCATCCGGCCATCAGGTCACTCATACAAATTAATTTTTAAGCTTCGTTTCCCGTTTCCCGTTTCTTGTCTTTGTTCGTGTTCTCTTTCGGTTTGACAATTTGGTTACAGGTATATTCTTTAGAAATCTAAGTTGTGTTAGTCAAGTCTTAGTGTTAACTGGCCAACATTAATAGCCACAGTTGACACGAGCTATCGCAAACTGACTGTTTTCATTTTAAAAATTCTTTGAATTTCATCAAATGTTCGAGCAAGAATCATATCTTCAACTGATGAAAAACGCTTCAGTCTCATTCGAAAGTTGAGACAATGTTTTGAGTATGTCTTTTGTTTATATATAATCTCGGTAACATCTGTTTTCTCTGTACTCTGGTACGATAGTTCATCTAAATTATTATGATATTATAGAAACCACCAAACAAATATTTTTTACATCTACACGATATCTTGGCATTCATATTTCAATTATCATTCCTTGTATAATTCGTTAATTGTTCGAACAATTTCAGTTTTTCACTTTTTGTCCACTATGAATACGTAAACTGAGTTGACAGCGCATTTTTGGAAACACACACACACACACACACACACACTCATTTCAATTTTCATTGCTCATTCTCAAAATAATTTACGACAGATTTTACAATCATATATACAAATGCCTCCTGTCCCAACTCCCAAACAAGCGGAAGAGCGCACATTTTTTTGCAAAGAGCGGTCAGGGGTGTGTGTGTGGGAAGGGGGGGGGGGCGGTTTCTTAAACTTCCAAACTGTGTATAGTCTATTTTCACTTCAGTCAGTGGTCGTTAGCAATAAAAAAAATAGCTTCAATATATACCTAAATTGATTATAGTTTAACTATGGGTTTTTAAAGGAATAGT
>JANSTR010158073.1:0-10264 GCA_025434805.1 Antipathozoanthus remengesaui
ACGCAAACCCCCCAGGCCAACCCCCCAGACGAACCCCAGGTACTTAAAAAAATTAGTCAAATGCCTGACCCAGCTGTTCCAACTATGATTGTCAAATGCCTGGCTGCCAAGTCCATCTGGCCAAAGTATACTAAAATATTAGTTGCCATTTTGTACTAGACATAATACTATTTCAGCTCAATATAACTGCATAACATTGGACAAACACAAAGCAAGTGGTTTTGCTGTTTTTATAGGTCATTTATGATCAATAAATGCTACTTTGAGTGTCATTGGAAATCACAACAAGATGTTACATGGTACATTTTGGTTGTTTTCAAAATGCGGCTAGAATTAAATTATGCATAACTATTGAGACTATTCAAAAGTATTGCAAACATTTGAAGTTTTAACCAGTTGGAGTATTGAAGTACAGTCAATATAGATACTACTTAGTAATTGAGAGGTAAGTCAAAACAGGGAAATCTCAAAATGAGGCCATCATGTAGCAGAGTACTGAGATATATGTATTTCCTGTAATGATGAACATGCATTAGATTTGAACTTTTAGATAGTGGACGAGGTGCGGAGCACCGAGTCGGCTGTCATAAGCTCATATCCAACAAGCATGAGTGGAATAATTGTTTTATCAAATATAAAACACTGGAAAAACATCTAGAATTTTATTTTCTACCGATTCTTGAACGTTTTCGGCCATTTTGAGGGAAAATTTCCATGATAAAGTTGTCAGTTTCCATATTTGGACAAACTACAGGATATAGGATTTATGCCGCGAGTAGAGAGCCAATCAGATAATCAGACATTCAATATCCCGTGTTTGGTATTTAATAATAAGAGGTATTTATTAATCAGTTGTATCGAGTATTATTCCTTTTTCAGAGAAAACGAGCACTGTTTATAACAAGTCATATTTCAGTGCCGATTATTACTCTTCAAACAAATCATCAGCACGCGAAGAGGCTGTTCTTGCCAAATTCTGCTACAAACATCTACAAGATGGAAATTTGAAATTTTTAGGGAGTTTGTCAAGACTCATCCTCAACGACCACAATTCCAGGACTTTTAAACTGGATACATTTCATTAAATTTGTTTGTTTCCCGATAGCCCTTTAAATTATTTGTTTCTGTACACACCTGGCATTTGCCTGTCTCTGAGTCACAGACGTCTGAGTGATGGTTACAGGCGCAGGGTACACAAGTTCGAACGAAGCTTCCGCCTTTGGCTCGGTAGAAACCGGCCGCGCAAGACTGGAAAAGAAAAAAAATCAATAGTATATGATTGTAACTGTGCATGCGTTGTAAATCAACTAGCGCGAATAAATACTATTAGAAGCGAAAGCATAGTAAACACTTACAATGGTACAGGGTTTGTTTGTTTGTTTATTTGTTTACAACAACATAACTTTACACTAAGTATAAAAGAACAGAGTTAAACACAAATTGTATGGTGGCGAGGAAGCCTAAAGTTAAACCATAAGGCTTATGGTAGTTAGGGATCCTTACGAGTCTAACTTACACGAGCTGGTTTGAAAAAACAGGAAGATATTAAAACTTAGTGGAATTAGTAGATTAAAGATTTCAGAGCCTCAAACATTATAACAAAAAAATTCTGTAATTTGCTAACTGGAAATGTTGATTATATAACCACTATTGAAGACCAAAACAACCTCACGAAAAAAACTCTCATTTTTAGAAGTAGACTATAAATCTTAACAGTTTTCTGGATAACTGGGGTGATCAGAGACACAAAGTCGTGCGCATGTGCCATCAGACTCAACCTACCTCACACGAAAGTCCCGTATATTCAGGTGGGCAAGAGCATTGCTCAACCGCGAGGGCCTGGGGATGATCTGTCACACCATCAACCGCAACATCAAGTGACACAAGACGCAAACTGAAAAAGTCCGTTAAAGTTTGGAGAGTGATTACTGACATGACGTCAGAATGTCGTCAGAACCCAGAATTATCAGTTTTGTAAAACAGTTTTAATTACGTTGCATAGCATAAACTACATAATCCAAACCTGGCCTCCAAGTAGCACGAAACATATAGGATAAAATTCGAAGCTCTGGGGTGTATACCATTTTACACCAAACCATCCGTTTGGAAATTTGCTCAGTGGACGCTCGAATGAAGTTGGAATGGCGCGAAATTGGTAAATGGTGCGCCCGTTTGCCGGTGAGACAAAAAGAGCGGTAAAAGAGAAACACAGTCGAACTCACACCACATTTTCCGGAATTTATAAACAGACTTGTGCTCACTATTATATTTTGCAACCGAAATTTCCGATTTTTCTGATAAAATAGTAAACACCCCTGGATATGGCGTAAACATCATTTTTTGTTTATATCCAAATTTCCAGAAATACAACATGTTGTATTAAACTACTGAACCAGTTGAGTTAACCAACTAAACCATTCATGTTTTATGTTTTCGAGATGACAAGAGTTTGGTAGTGACTACGTTTGAATCATACAATGCATGAAAGTATGGCAGTAAAACGATCTAGATAAGGTGTAGCGAAAGTATCATGAATGCCACTGACGAAGGACATGAGTCTGAAATTTAAATTTTCATAAACTTTCCTAACATGGGAAATCAACATAGTAAGTCTCATGTTTGCTTCAATAAAGCGTACCCAATGTAGTATAGTGGTTAGGCTTAAGGCCAATCAGAAACCTGCGTTAGGTAAATCATCTTCGAGCCTTCGTATTATAAACATTTCTTGAATGCTCCCTCGCGGTAAATCTTACGCTAGTCTCCAGGCCCTTGTTAGGGCCTATTGCGAACTGGATAGCAGTTACTATATCAAAAGCTTAGCTCGAAACGTATTTCACAAATATCCAGTATTTTAGATTAGTGCTTTTTCACACTATTCCTGCAATCCCTGGTAAACGAGTTTGACAAAATTTAATTGTCTTTGCTTTTGAATTTACAAAAATCACATCATCACAGGGGAGGCAATCGCAATTCAATGGTAAACTCACGTGCTCTGCAGCATCCGGGTATTGTAAGTGGCACGTATCATCAGAGCCTCGATATCAGCCAGTGCCATCATGAGTTGTTCACGTGTTACTCGACCTCCTTCAAAATGAGACCAAAGGCGCTGCAAATACAAGAAAGAAATCAGTAAAACAACAGCACTGACCTGTGAATAAAGCACTTGTGGGATCTGTATCCGTTATTATATCAGTGGTGGTTTGATCGTCAGGATGAGAGTAAACCTTGGAAGGTCTGTTGGAGGTGAATTACGTTTCCACAACGTGTGCGACAGTCATCTTCTTAATGAAGTGAAAAGTACCTGGCAGATGGGTGCATAGATACCAAGTGTGTTGAATCAGAGAAAGTTGTGATATCTGTACAGCTAGTGTTTAGAAGTCATTTGTGAGATGCAGGCAGCTTATTAAATCGAGCGGTTAATAGGTTTATGCTCGATTAATACTGAATCAACTTTGGTGAAGTCTCTGTCTCTTGCTGGTGTCATAACCAGAAGCATTTGCCAGAATTCCAGTCATTGTCATGTTCAGTCTGTTAATGTTTCTGTTATAATAACCAAAATATCGTACCTCATGAATGTCTACACTGAATTGTCTCTCCTCTCCATTCTTTAGCGTTTTATTAGCGGTGTGTTGCAGGAACAAACCGTTTCCCTGGAAATACCAGCACAAAAGCAACTCGCTCAATATTCTAAGATATTCTATTTCATATTCTAATATATTCTATTTCAGTATTTTCTATTTTATGTACTCTGTATACTGACTAAAAGATTCAATTATTCGCTCTTTGATCGAGCTCGCACACGTGGACGTTCTTTCGCCACACCTTTCATACGTTGGCAAGTTCTTCGGAGGATGGCATCATGCGCGATATTATTTTGTGTCAATTTTAACACTATGCATGGAACCATTTCCTGTACATAGAACTACAACAAGTTCACAACTTCGAAACTTGAACCAACCGCCTGGTTAGCACAGTTGGTAAGGCGCCAGTCTGCAGTGCGGGAGGCTCGGGTTCGATTCTCCGCCGGACCAACACTCATGCAGGGTCTTAAAATATCTGAGGAGAAGATGCTGCCTTTGCTCTAACATCTGCAAATGGTTAGACCTTCGCGTCTTCTCGGACAAGGACGTGAAACCGTAGGCCCTCGGGGATCAGTAAGCTCTCCGGCCACCTTAGAGTGGTATAGTCTCCTCGATTAGTAGAGTTCATGCCCGGCTAGAAGATTTGAGATTAAATAAAGTCACTTACTTACCTTTTTAACCCTTTAAACTGACCGGCCTTTTGGCCAAACATACGCAGGTAAGGAAGAGGGGAGTATTGCAGCAAAACACCTGAGATCTCCAAAGTTATTTATAAGGAAGCCATTTATAACGACACATTTACTTTAGGTGAAGGACACAAAACACCATACAAACTATAATTGTGGATTACTTACAATCAGCAGAACGTCCGGGTCACTGGAAGGCTGTCCCTCGGGACTGGACATGTACGACACAAGATAACGGAGGGCGCCGCCGTAAGATGTCAGCTGAAAAGGCGAACGGTTTAGCATTAGTATTGTAGTCTAAGAAAATGATGTAGACAACAAATTCTAGTTTGTGTCCACTTCTGCAAATGCATGTTCAAAGCGTTAGGGGATTAACAAATATATATAATTATGCAATGTTTCCGAGTGGGATACCGTGCAATGGTTTTCCCCCTTTTGATTGGCTGTATTATTATGATGTCAACACGTACGTAGAGTAACGAAACCACAACGCGTAGCGGCATTAATTCAAAGTCAACTTTTTCCTCGACATCGCGAATAGATCTCTTCTATTCAATAATTTAGAAATACTAGGTTACAATGCTGAAATCTCCAAGCTGGATTTTTCTTAGCCATTATCTAAATTAAATGTTTTGTAACTAAGTTCTTTTGTTCTTCTTTAGGTGACTCTTGTAAATGTATAGGCTATATTAATTATTGTTATTACAATTCTGTTTATATATAATTATGTATTTTTCTTTCAGTTTACTCAAACACAAACCCGCCTCGATTAGCTTTGCTACTTGTGGGTGCGTGTGTTTAACTGTCGTCTGTAAATTATATAGAAATGAACGTGGCTCAGTCCACCTGCAGTTCATTTGTGTAAAAAAACTAAACAACTTTGCCAATACAGTTGGGCAGCTGTGTTGTAAAGATATTCCGCAATAAAACTCCAGAATGACACTAAATGCATTACCTTTCTTATGAGTGTTAAATGATCCTGTAGTGGCTGCCACACAACCCATTGAAGTCTGTTCTTTTGAGATAGTTTCTAAATTAGGTTGAGAACCATGCCGTTGAGGATGTCGAGGAGTGGGAGAAGGTGCTTGGGCCTTGTTGACATCTTCCGAACTTGCATATAACGTCTTATTTATGGGGTGACGTCTGGGTGTTGGCACTGGTTTCCGGGCTCTGAAAAAATTGAAGGACGTTGTAATAAATAATTTCGCGTTTTTACAACTAGTGGACATTTAACTTGCCCCTTTGAGACGATGCTTTATGATTTGGATTTCCATTCCAAAATATTTATCTTCATTTGATGTTAAATTTGCAAGCGTGATAACAAATTATCTAATTCCTACAACTGACCTTGGAGTTCTTGGAGGAACATCTACAGCTGCCTCACCAGTTGTACCTGATGTTTGAAGTGGTTCCCAAGCTCTTTTGCGCTCCTGATTTGGATAATTAAATGTCATTAAAAATGTAGAGATAATCCAACATCAAATGAAGAGCTAGACTGTCGAGAAAATGAAGTATTTCATGGTCATAACAAAGATTATTGAACTGGGAATGTTAATCTCTATGATTGCCCTACTTTCAGATGCTCATTAAATTCAACAGAACTTCAGACATTGTATATGCAAATGTATACTAAGTAGCTAAATATTTAATTTCATTTTCAAGGCTGCAAGAGTTGATCTACAAAATCTGCCATTTACAATATAGTGGCATTTCCACTGTATCTGATGACAAAGCATTGAATCAACCACTTTCATCCACGCCTTAAGTCCATTTAATTAAAAAGTTGTTTCATATAATATGTTTTATTGAAGAAAAGTTTAAGATTATGTGCCAGCACATATACAGTACTTTTAACATCATAACTTAATGGTGGAAAACTTGATGGAGTGCGCACATCATGACTGGAAGTCAGAGTAGTACAGTATACTGCCCTTTGGCTATTGTTGCAAACCACAGAATATGCAACTTTTGAGCATTAGCCCTTCCAAACATCTGCTTTCTTTCAACCTTACAATGATGCTCAGATGAAGGGTGAATGCTCATAACATCAGTTTTTTCATGGCATGGAAAATTGTTTTGTCAACCCTTGGTTTATTTTACTATACGTTTTACCTACCTGCCAATACAATTCTATTTACTAAGAAATTAATAATTAGACTGGATTTGGATCCATCCAAATGACAGCACTATGAATTGAATACTCCTACCTGAAGCTTGTCCCTCTTGTGGTTCTGCCGTAGTTTGTGCTTGTGATAGATAATGTCACATCCACTGCAGAAGGACTTGTTGCATTCTCCACAGTGAATGTTCACTTTATCTCCACAGAGGCCGCACTCGGCATCACCAGTCTGCGAAGCACAAACAGCCCCCGGATCTGTTGGATCCATGAGGATTTTATCTGATGGCAAAGTATCCTGGGCATCTTCATACTCAGAATCGTCACTCTCTGCCTGTTGTTGTTCCACACTTGATGGACGAGATATTTGTCTACTGGTGGGTGTTGGGATATTTCTTTTTGTCTCTGTACTATTACTGGCATGTATATTTCCAACCAGTGGCCCATCAGCTCTTTCCACCACAAGTGCTGATGTAGCAGCAATAGTTGTTGGAGATGTGTCCTCAGTGCTCCCACTTTGAAATGGCTGTGGTTCTCTTGCCATTGTAACATCTCTTGATTGCTATTTGCGGTTTACAATACAACATCTCCAGTGAGTTCAATACCTCAGTGAGATCTAATTACTAGAAAGTATTAAGAACTATAATCTTTCATGCCAATTGTACCTAGACTGTGGTGTGATGATCTGGATGTGGCGATGGTGCAGATCATTGTACACAGATTTAAGCCATTGCACATGGTGTCTTGTACCCTGGTTTACTCTTCTTCCAATCAATGTATTTTTAAACCATTCTTGTGTGGAGCTGTGTGCACGTGGGTAATCTGATTGCTAAAACTAATTTTGCTGGCACGATCCATGCTAACAAATTGCTAGCATTTATTCCACCTTATTTATAGTTATACTTGGAACCTCTAAATTATTGCACCTGTAAACTCATCAAGGTTAGGTACGTAAACAACTCTTGTCTTGTTTGTCTTCTTTTGTCAATTGTGTTAACATCAGTATCTTCATCGATGTTGCTTTGAATTAGGTGTCTTCATTGCATTCTTTTCCTTCATCTTACATGTGTACAACATAAAATGGGTACACTGATGTAGATGCACAGCTTCCTGGTGTAAGGTCAACATTTACCAGTATGTATGCACCTGTAACCTGACAAGAAAATGCTTGACACAAGATCATGGATCACCATTATCTTGCAATTGCAGTACACAGTTAATACAAAACCATCAAATATCATAAAAAGGCCCTTTGACAATTTATCACAAATAATGTTAACATATAACAGTGCATGTGACAATTTTATGCAAATTTGCTGTCTTTTTATGATTCTAATGGCCATTTTAATAAGTAATCAATACATTCATCTTAGATTATACTAGGATATTTTAAAGTAGTGTACCTTTTTATTATAAAGTATTTGTCAGTCTTTCCCACTACACAAGTACACTGGTATCCATGGGCAAATTCCTCATCATTTATAAATGGACATTTGTGCAGAAAAAGTACTTTAGATAACCATAACCTGTTTGGTTAAATTTCTTGTTACACTATAGAAATTTGACTGCCTTGAAAATTTTAGGTTAATTCAATTCTTGAAGTCAAACTGATCTGGTATGTGGACAATAGCACACTGTTGCTTCTGTATGCAATGGTGTCAGGTGCCTCACATGAGGATTAGAGATCTGATGGCATCATATTTGTTGCTTGTTTTGTTTTTGTTGAATATTTTTTTATAATATACAATAAAATATAACAAGATTTTTTGTTTTTCTTGCACACTCTATTCCAGTAATGCTATTATGGAAGTATAAAATATTTGTGTATTTTTTGTCACTTTCTGATGATAATCATCTATTTGATAATCATTGGTATTCTTAAAGTTCTGTAATTGTTTCTTCTTAAATGCTGCACTGTTTTGCATGAATGAGGTTCCTCTACAAAGTAATTCTCTACCTGTGTTGGAATGTATTCATTGTCCCTTGTACCCCTGCCAGGAATCACACTTCTGACTATTGGTTCAGGTTGGGAATGTCCAGAAGGTCGATCTGCTCTTTCCATCACCACTGGATGTGCACCTCCACCTGTTGGCTGATGTGGGTTCGCCATACGCCCCCCAGTCAATTGCTGCAGATCTCTTACCATAGTGACAATTCTTGATTGCTAATAAAAGTTTACAATAACAATTCCCTTAAGAGTCATGATCACACTTAATGATACCCTGTACTTTTTGTCTCAATTTATTGCACTGAGCTCAAGCTCCCAAAACCATGCAGGACTTTCTATGATTTGTTGTTTTTGGTAACTTAAATTTCAAATCTATTTAAAGTGGCCATTATCAATCACTGTCAGTCAATAATATTATAGAGTAACAACCAAAGGTTGTTTAACACAAACATTAATTTTATTTATTTGCCAAATTCAAACTGAATACATTACAATATTTAGTCTATTATTATAAAGTACTTTGGCGTGGAGTCCCTCACGTGAAAGCTGTTATGTCACACCATTACAAAAATAATGCAGCTCAAATATTTCACTAACACTAATTTTTGTTCCTATGTATAGACTGTACTCCAAACTTAGATTATGAGAAAATCCTTCAAAAAGTTTCATTGGCTTTATATAATTACACTGGTACATACATGTACATGTATATGGCATTAATATAATTATGGTTTGAAACCTCAGTGCAACTATAGACCTTTAGAATTATTTTATTTCAATGAAAAGGGCTGGCCAACAGTGGCCAGAATAGTTTTAAAGTTCTTGAAATAAAACACAATTTGATAACCTCTTTTTATTGACACCATTGAATAGAAAAAGACAAGGCTGGAGTAAACATGGCACCCAACTAACAACCGACATGAGGTACAAGTGCACACATACAGTTACTGTTTAGTAACTTCAACTTTAAAACAAAATTTCATTAAAATAATGTTATTTAATAATGTTTGATTTGTAAATCTAACATATAATTATAGGAAGAAGGCCTCACAAAAATTCTTATGCCATTGAGACAAATCAGAAACCGCTATCTGCATCAAAAAGCAAGACTTTGAAAAATCTTTCAAATACATGTAAGCCTCAGTAACACCCATTTCTTTTGAACACTTTACTGAAAAAAGCCTGTGAAGTTTGATCAATTGTTAAAACAGACTACATGTAGATCAGTTTCTTGGGGAGACATCTTTTCAGTTAACATGTTACAATTGTTACAGAGAACAACAAAAATACTAATTAAAATTATTCACAATTCAGATACCTGCAAAGTGGCTGGATTTGTACTCCTTGGTCGCGGGGCTATAGGTGGAGGGCGATTGCTGAACATAATTGGCACTTCTGTTTCACTTGATGGAATGGGAGGATCCACTTCATAATGTGGATGCTTGTTCACTATAAGGGCATCAATATCAAATCGTGCAAGAAACAAGTCTGGAGCTAACTTTCTAATCTTCTCAACATCAGGTTCAATTACATCGTCTGGAAATGCAAGACCTTCTCTTGTTTGAACTGTATATCCCATTTGATGGAGAATATCCATGCTACCTTCCATGTTACGGATATGAACCTGTATTAGATTGCTGGTGAACTTCACTGATCTCCAGTAAGGAGGTCGGGTAGGTTTTATGAGGTTGGAGGCATATTTCTCAAGGATACCAATGGCTTGATTGAGGCGGAGGAATTTTTGCTTTTCCTAAAACAATAAATAAAAAGAAAACATGTGAGGCAAGATTACAAAATACTAACACAAATGTCAATGTGCTGATAAATTCTTGTTGTTTCTTCGAGAAGACAACAGCCTCTGAACAAAGTTATAACCTCACCTCCTAAATAAGTGATCACTCGCTGATATACATGACACGCCACCGTTTGGTCG
>JANSTR010158084.1:0-10264 GCA_025434805.1 Antipathozoanthus remengesaui
AATAGGGTGGGGAGAAACATCTCATTAATGACTTGCTGTACAGGGTTTACATATATAATATATAATAATAATTAATAATAATTAATAATAATAATAATAATTAATAATATTAATAATAATAATAACATTTTGTTACGGTCAAATGGTTTTAAAATCCGTGACCGCTAGCATAATAATATACCAAAATATTTCAGAAACTGTTTAGTCACTATAGAAAGTTTAAGGCTGTCCGAGCTTTCAGCTTCGTCACGGAGCCTTGTTCACGCTAAAGTGAGAAATGCTAGCACGTAGCGGTCATGGATTTTAAAAGGAAATGACCGCTATGCGTGACCGCTATCATTTGTCACTTAAGCGTGAACAAGGCTCCGTGACGAAGCTGAAAGCTCGGACAGCCTTAAACTTTCTATAGTGACTAAACAGTTTTTGAAGTATACAACAACAACAACAACAATTTTATTTACACTCAGAAGTTAAAATAGAGAGATAATACAAAGAGAATAGGTTTACAAGTCAATGAGAGCAGGCCACCTGTAAATAACCATAAGGGCAAATCGAGACAGATGGCTTTTAGACAATAAATTCTAAGATATATAATCTAAGGTCAGGAGTAAATATTTTAGTATGTCTCTTGATAAACCAAATACAATTTAACATTCACCAAAGCAATAATAATAGTGATGGTGATGGTGATGATAATGATAATGATAATAGCAGCAACTTTATTATAGTGTCAAAAGTATTTAGCCTTTAAAGGCTAATTGGGGACACAACAACAACAACAACAACAATAATAATAATAATAATAATAATAATAATAATAATAATAATACAAATCTATTTTATGAGTAAATTAACTTTTCTCTTTATGGATATTTTCTAATTGGGATTAAACAGCATTGCTGGTGTTTCTAGACGATAATATAAAACGATATGACGTAAAACGCCACTCGAAAAGCAGAGAGAGAAACGAGTCTTCACCCTTAACACTTTTCTCGTGTTTTGTCTTAACGCTTTTCAGGTGTTCCTCGAAATACTGAAATTATAACAAATTGAAATTATAGATATTTTAAATGGCAGGAGGTAATCCAGTTGGCCATATACAGGCCTGACCAGAGGCAGACACCAATGCCGATTTAGATATTTCCTGGAAAATACCTAAGCGTTTTTTGAAAGTCTAACTGTGGCTTTACCGAGCGTTGTAGATTTTGACATAAAATCACTTGTTTGAATTTCATCCCTTGATGTCACTTAAGCATTATATATTTTATTTCCTTTTTATAGGCTGCAGTAGAAAACCTGACTTTGAGCGACCTCGCTGGAAGTGACTCGATGAACTTAACAGGGCTTTCTCCTCCCCCGACATTCAGTACTCTACCCAAACCAGATGCCGCCCCTGCCCCACCCCCGAGCGATGCACATGTTGCACCCCCAGTGGCCCAGAGCAGCAAGATAGATGACAAAACACAGTTGACAAAACAGGACAAGGTAGAGTTAAAACACTGAAGCATGCATTGTCACACATAGAAAAGCACTATATAGAATAGTTTTTGAGAGGATCCTTTTTTGATAAGGGAAAAGCCTTGTACCGTAGAAACCGCTTTTTCATGTCATTCCTTGCAAGTTTAAAGTGCTCCCGGAGAATGCAGACATTAATATTGCTTGTTGCTTCTGTCACTTTTATCAACATTCAGTTATTTAAAAGATTAAAGGTTGTCAAGATTGGAAAAGATAATTCTTTGAAGAAAACTCCATCACCCTTCTATGGAAACATTTATTGATCGTCAGATAATAGGCGACGACCTACCAGTGGGTCAATCTCGTCCTTGATTGTCTAAAGAAAGACACTCCATGACTAATTTTTAGTTTCACTATAACAAATTCAGGCATGTACGCAGTGGGGGAGGGGTGCACTGGGTGAAATAAAAGCCAGTAAACGAGGAAAGAAAGTTCAGTCCTGGAAAAACAGAAAGTCAAAATCCAGGCCTGGAAAACCTGGAAAATCACTCCCGGTCCTTGAAAGTCCTGGAAAATCAGGTTATTTCGTGGGCTTTTTTTTGAAAAAAATTCTAACTCTTAAAATTGTTCATGTTTGCCACAAATCTGGCTACAAATTTATAATGCGAAAAGATCGCTAAAATCCTTCTCAGCGCTTCTTGCTCGAGCTCGTCTGCGTCCGTTTAATTTTAAAGGTCCTTGATTTTTGTTAATTTGGTCCTTGAAAGTCCTGGAAGAGTCCTGGAAATTTCTTTGACTAAAAGTGTACGAACCGTGTTACCGTGATGAGAGTATATATATATAAGAGTGAATACATATAGTGATATACAGTTGAGAATAATATCTAGACAGGGAAGTATCCAGAGGAGTTTTGATACCTGTATAACAATATGGGATCCGCTTACTACAAAAAAAAAACACAAAAAACATTTAAATAACTAGAAAGGTCAATCATTCCCATACGTTTTATTTAATTAGGAAAATACTACCTCTTTATTACTTGGGAATACAATGTTAGTGTTCCGTTTTTGTTGAATTTAATCTCAATCGGTAGTTGCAATGTTGTGTTTTTCTTTGTACTAATGTAAGACACTCCAAACATCCTTTTCACATATGAGACAACAAGGATGTTATACGAGGTCAACAAGATTAAGAACTTGGCTCATGCACTGCCAGATGTCTTTCGAACGCACTATCATAATCCATGATTACTACTAGTATACCTGATTAAATTTTAAAGAATAATTAGTGACAGCAAGGGTGTGGATATCGAGTTCTCAAATAATCGTAGTTTTAGTTCGATCTACAGAGCTATGTTGGACGTGACGGCAATTCTTAATTTGTTTTCAAGCACATAAGATGTTTCTTTTTTCTAATTTACGAACTATGAAAACAGGTTTTTCTCGAGCTGCTGTGCAATACCTCTTTAAATGATCTATTAAGGTGACAGTGCCCATGTATAAACCTACAAGCAGTATTGGGGAAACCCGCCCTCAGTAGTATTGTTTAGTACAATTGTTCCAGTTGTGATGGCGACGTAGATTTTGGCATTTGTTATTATTCCAAAATTTGTCTGTGTTAATGTGCGATACACAAGTCGATCAACTGCCCAGATGATCGCTGTTCTTCAGTTCGAGCACGTACTCAGCGACGTAGGTTATAGTTCATGTATAAACTAATTTGACGGGTCAGAACTGGTAATGGGAAGGCAATGCGCGCGTCTTTTCCCGCCAAAACTCATCAAATGCCTTCGCTCTTGTACGAACTTTTAATGGGAAGGCAAGGCACGCTTCTTTCCCGCTAGAACTCATCAAATGCCCGCGCTCTTGTAAGGCGGCCAGGGAGAACTTTGCACCTTTAATCAATAAGCAATACAAACCTTTGGCTGGAACTAGTTTTAGTAGTTTTCGCGTTTCATTTGAGACTGACCGGTCGAGTTAGTCAGATAAGACAAATTTAAGACACTCTCAGGTTGGAGGAATAATCTGGCCGGCCGAGAAGAACTGGTTCTGACCAGTTGAACAAGGCTAATATTACTAGAACTCCTGACATTTTGATTTTGTTTTGCTAACAAAGCAAACTCTACTAGCAAAAAACACGCTGAGTTGCTGGACAGGAGTATGTATGCGGCTTTTTCGCCACAATTCTCCAGTTTTCGCGTTTTGGTAGACAGGCACGGGTGTCTTTGACCAACAAGCTAGTCTGGCTAGGACCAATTTTCATTACCTCGTGTGTTTTATTCGCGAATTGACCGGTCAGACTGTTTACAATGATCGAAGTTCGCGGTAGTCCACTAGTCCGAAGACTCGCGGACTTGTAAAGTTCTTCATAAACTAGTACCAAGTATCACGTAAACACTTATACACATAATAATATAGAATATCAAAATTGACAAGAATTTTCAAAGTGATATTTCTTAAATTGCAACAAGATGCGGGCTTAAAATTTTGAAAAACAAAAACCAACCAAGATCGATTTTATGTGCTGCGAGTGCAGTTTAACCATGTATAGTAAACATTTGGACAGACTAGTGAACCAGGACACTTACTAGTTCGACTGTATAGTAAAACAATATCCTAAGTTCTGTCCATGCCGTTTAGAAGGAAAGCGACCTAAGCTGGCCATAAGTAATACTTGAACGTGTGCTAATACATCTGGCTACTGTGGGAGTGGAGATGTAGGCCAACGTAATACCAACATAAACGTAATATCAACGTTTGGCACGCCAACAGGGAGAGAGATGACACAATCTTGAAATGAGATATGATGGAAATCAACGTTTGAAATTGCTTTTCAGAACCTTTTTCGTATCATTAAGTTTCAGGTAATGGTTTCAAACTGTTTATGCGGCAATTCGTTATTAATTTCGGTCTGTTTTCTCTTCTAGGACTACATTCATCGTGTTGGCCGGACAGCCAGGGCCGGACGCTCGGGACGGTCGATCACATTTGTTTCACAGTAAGGACTGCTAGATTTTCCTGCAAACAAAATATCCATTATACTCCAAGATTTCCCCTGCTATATTGTCACGAAACCTGTCAAGAGTGATCTTTTGGATATTTGTATTTAACAGTATTATGATTTACAGTGGTGTTTCCGCAGTTGATTGTTATGTATCTGATATAATTGCACTTTTAATCTTCACTGAGATCTTTTGCCACCCTTTGTTCTTCATGCTTCGCCCTTTTCAAGAGTTGACCTTTTGCGAAGTAGCTTTATTCATTCATTCATCTTTTTTTGTTTCCAAGATATGACGTTGAACTCTATCAGAGAATAGAGCAACTCATTGGAAAGAAGCTGCCCCAATATCAGACTGTTGAAGAGGAGGTGATGATGTTGATGGAAAGGGTAACGGAAGCTCAGAGGTTTGCTAAAATGGTGAGTCACTCACAACGGCTTACGTTTGCATATCGTAGAATCGCACCTTATAGCCCTGAGCTTATCTACGAAGGGCTTATACCGGGGTACATATACCCAAGGTGGGGCTTATATCCGGGGGCTGTTATCCGGAGGACTTATATCCGGGGAGACTTAAAAGCGGAATAAAAAATATGTTTCCGGGAACGAAAAGAATTACGAATAACATACCCGACTACATTTAGAGCTGTTATAATATATTAATTGTTGTGCGTCACAGTAAAAGGCGAATATATTTCAGAAACATGCATTATAACTTTCGGTTTGAAATTTTGGTGTTTGTAAGGAAACGCACTGTTTAGACATTATAGGAGCCTATACGTGGGATTGGTGCTTATATTCGGGGAGCTTTTTTCCAGATTGTTAATTTTGTTAGCAGATAGATAGGCTTATACAAGGGTGAGTTTATAACCGGGGGGCTGTAACTTGATGTGGGATTTTACAGTGTTTTAACAAACTATGGCCATCAAAATATAAATGAAAGAAATAACAGATATATAAAATTCACACGTGCCACAAGCAGATGAATATGCACTTTCCCCAGATTAGCGACATCACTTAAAAAGAAAATAACAATTACATGTAGTAGTATTGATTTGGTAGAATAACATTTCGTTTTTGTATTCTGCAGGAGCTGCGTGAAATGAACGAGACAAAGAAAAGTAAAAGGCAACGAGTAGAAGACGAAGAAGATCATGAAACGAGAATCCCCACGAAGATGATGAAAACGCAACATGGGAAAATGGGAAAGAAAAAGAGGCATAAAACTTGAAAAGAAGAATAATTATTTTTCCTATTTAAAATAATATCTTCTTTTGTATAGTTCTATTTCAAACTCCAGAAATGAAATAACTGCTTACATCGAGGTACAAGCGGTAGAGACTTGACAACTGGGAGTTGTATTCTATTGAGAAGATAGGTGCACCATCTGTCAGAAGAACTACATTTTCTCTATAATTTGAGCAGAGCTAGGAATAGCCACAACTAATATGCACAGTTTTAGTGAAAAACTATAAGGAAGAAATATAAGAACAGAACCATTTGCTCTGAAAACGCGCAAGACTATAGTTGTAATCACGCGCTTTGATTCTTACCTAAGTTTCAGAAGAAGACTGGTCTGTAACGCGCTCCAGTCCCGATTACGCAATGCAGACGACCTCTAAAATGGACGCCAACCTGGCCCTGCCTCTCGGCACTCGATTGATCAAAATATTTGTTTAGTCCGCTGGGAAAGGTTTTCATTGAAAGTTTACTTAGTAGAACCCGGGTCACAACTCGGGGCCATTCCTTGATTTCGAGCAACCTTTTGATACACGATATTCATAGAGCTTTTTACAAATGGTGCAGTATGATAAGCCGCCTTGTGGAATCGTAATTTACAGAATCAAAACTTTCTCTTCCCGTAAACATTAAGTTCAGGTAAATTTGTACGATACTACAAACTGGCCGTTTTTAGTCTGGAACGGCAGGGATTGGACCGCACACCCTTACCTAAAATTTAGAAGAGAACCCCCGCCCCTCCGGGCATTCTGAAGGTTCAGAATATTTCGTTCCAAACCCATCGCTTAAACTCCTTTCTGCCACATCCATTGTAACGCATTTATTTATCACTTTTATCTAATGATGAAAAAACGCCTAGTTAAGCGCCACTGTCAAGTGTCTGCCAATAAAAGCTTTCAAATATAAAGCTCCTTAATAAACGCCCCTGTCAAGTATCCCGACCCCTCTCTGGGTATTCAATAAACGCCCCTGTCAAGTATCCCGACCCCTCTCTGGGTATTCAATAAACGCCCCTGCTAAGTGTCCCGACCCTGGCCCTCTCTGGGTATTAATAAACGCCCCTGTCAAGTGTACAGACCCCTCTCTGGGTATTAATAAAGGCCGCTGTTCAATGAAAGTCCATAGTAAAATGTGCGTGCAAGCGCTCCATAATAAATAAATAATCGCATCTATAATCAAAGCCCCCGCCCCTCCCCAGACACACACGCAGAGTGCCACAATTGAAATGTAGCCCTCAAATAAATTCCTCTCCCTCAAATATAAAGTCTCCAAAAATCGTTGATGACAATATTTTTAAAAAATGAATTCTGTTTAAAAATGCCCTTTGAGGATTCTTTGGGTTTGTGTGTGAGACTGAATGTGTGTGGAACCGATCTTCATTGATAGACAGCCTACTTGCCATATTATAAAACCAATTAAATTTTGAAAGACAATCCAAGTTATCTTCGTATATGAACTTGTTCACAAGGCGTGATTTGGTTTATTATCGATCGGGTGCCTCCAAATTCACTTTGTACAGAGAAGTATAATTTGAGTCGATACTTATCTGCATTACTTCAGTTTTGACCAACAAACAGTCTATGAGATTTGCTTGACATTATCCGAGTGACATTTCGCCATTCGAAATGGATGTAAAAACACAACTAACCACGCCTTGGTGAACAAGGTACTTTAATGAATGATCTTGTTTTCGTGTTGCATAAAATTCTTGAGGTTCATAGACAAAATAGGTAATTATTATTGACGACTGCCCATGCACATTACGAGCAATATGAAATATTTCAAGTTATTCTAGAACTGAACAACGAAGTTTTATAAAATTGTGAAAACACATGTTAAATTTGGAGTTATATTTGTTTGTACTTTACACTGAATTGAAGGCGGCCTCTGTCAAGTTACTGGCACACTTAGTTCAGTTACATTTGCCTCTAACTGATTTTAAAAATATATTTCATACATCGATTTCCGAACTCGCTATATTTTGACTTTATTCTACCTTGTCGTTTTCTTGTCAGGTTGTGGCATGGAATGTCCAGCTATCCCCCAATCCAGCCCCTTGCCCCTTTAATTTCAACACATTGCCTTCACAAAGGAACAAACGGCAAGAATAAAACACTTCTTCGCAGAGGATTCACTTCGATATTCTCGTGTCGGCAAAAGGAATTACAAATTTATGTATAACTAAAAAAAACTGTCCGTAAATTGAAATCAGTCAGTTTCAGTCAAGATCTATGTATCAAAGTCGGACTTTGCAAAGAGTGCATCAGGGCCTTCCTATATTTATAATAAAATAAACCAAGGGTCGACAAAACAATTTTCCGCGCCGTAAGGTTGGAAGAAAGCTGACGTTTGGAGCGTTTGCCGGGAGTTAAAATGGGAATTTACTAAATGTATGTATGCGGATCGAAATGGAAGGGCCTGCCATTGGTCAAAATAGACAGATATAAATGTAAAGGTCAAACGAACTGAAAACCTTTCATTAATGCTAAAAAAGGTCAGAGTTTAACTTTCTTTTGCGAAATTCATTACAGCCATTGCGCAGTGAATGATGCCGCTGATTTGCATGGCTTGAAAGATTAAGTGTCATCTTATATTCGATATCACTTCCTCTCTGAAAACGCACGCAAAACGATAAATTCTTTAATTCTTAACGAAGTTTGTAAATGAAGCGATTTCACTAGCACAGCAACCAAATAGCGCAATGGTCGTTCATTAGACTAGATGTGGCATGTCTTTCTTCGAGTGAAAGCAGTCTTTCCTTGTTTTGTACATCTGTATTTTCAAAAGTGAGGGAGTAACCAGTAAGGTTTGGCCGCTCAGCACTGGAGAATAAACAGATATAGTGGTTTAATGGTAAGTTACAGTGCTGTACAATATCCCAATTAATTCCTTCTGAGCGATAGCCCTAGAAGGGAAATGGGCCCACACGGAGAAAGAGAAAAAAATCTCTGACCCCGGTGGGATTCGAACCCACGACCTCCGGAACAAATCACCGTTGCTCTACCAACTAAGCTACAAGGCCAGATGGGAGCCGGTCGTGGTAAATTAAGATGGTATAAAGCGGCAAAGAACACGTAAGTGAGGGGGTAACCAGTAAGGTTTGGCCGCTCAGTACTGGAGAATAAACAGATAAAGTGGTTTAATGGTAAGTTACAGTGTTGTACAGCACTGTAACTTACCATTAAAACCATTAAAATGTCACTTTGTTTGCTTTTGTGCATGTGTTACTTTTTAGAATGAAATCACACTTTATTATCAAAACAATGACTACTCTCTTTTCGCTCAGAAACTCTCATTAAAATGTTCTTCTACAGTATCTATATGTTTGTTTCACTTAAACTTTTGTCAATATGGTATAGAAATCAAAAGCTTCCTTTTTGTTATTGATATATCAATATGTTACATAATCTGATTATCATTATTATCATTTAGCATTACCTTGCATTTCTGTTTTTCTAAACTAAGTTAAGAATTAAAACCTAAGCCGTTTATTTCACTTTTATCCAAGACTTAAGCGAAAGTTTATCCAACAACACTCAACAGTTTTGAGATTCCAGGTGAACTAAAATCCAGAGTCTGGATTTGGAGACCCGATGAGTCATGACCTTATATAACCCAACAAAAGTGGTTCGCCAGTTGTGGAACCCTTTCGCTGACGACGAAGGGCCAACGCTCAAACATCAGCTTTCTTTTCAACCTTACGGCGCGGAAAATTATTTTGTCAACTCTTGGTTGATTTTACCATCTGTTTACATCACATGTGTGCTAACATGCCTGCACTATTCCTGTGAGAGCTGGGTAACATTACTGTGGGCGTCTAACAGTTCTCGAAAGGTCTTATCAACAATGTTTAAGGTCGAATCTTGGAATTCGCTGGATATCGTACTTGTCAGACACGGGCTTGCCATAGGCTTCCATAGATAGGCTATGTTATTTGTCTGGAAGACATCCTGTGTTGTTTGTAATCGCTTTACCTTTAATTGATGCTCGTGTAGGCGGGAGAAGTTGGAAGGTGGACAAAAGGGGAAACGGAAGAAATGGGTGATAACGTAGAAAACGTAACGATGGTAGAATGTTACGCTTTAGCTGTTAGTTAATTATTCAGCGTGTATACAGGTTAAAAAACAGCAATATTGTTCAAACTATAATCGCTACTGTGTCCTGTTTACTAGAAGAGTTGAGTGCTGATTTACAAAATGAAGTTGGATAGGATAGAAAATTTCATAAGAATGTAAACTAAGGGCTCCAATTTAGCCTTTAAAGTAAAAACATTTTTAAAATCATTTGTGCAAACATCGATGACACATCATTGGTCGACTCAATTACGACTTACTAAATTTTATAAGGTCGATTTTACTTACAAGTAATATTATAAGATTTTTCAAGACTTGTTTTAAAGCAAAAAATGTCTAGCATATTCCAGTCTTTCATTTAAAGAAGGTTGCAACACCACAATGGCCCTCTTAAGAGCGGCTGACTGTAAATATCGAACTTCACCGGACAAAATCGAAAAATCGGATTTCTCGATATTTCGTCCAAAGGAACCCTTTGGTGAACTATTTTCAAAAATAGC
>JANSTR010158095.1:0-10263 GCA_025434805.1 Antipathozoanthus remengesaui
GAGGGCAAGGGAGGCGGCGTTTACAACGTTCCCAACTGCGGGCCGCTGGTCTACTGCGGACTGCAAGGTGAGGTGATATCTGCCGTGCTAACGAGTAAAGGCGAATATCAAAACAACTTTGTAGAGTGCGAAATACCTCCTATAATGCCACCAATTCAGGGGAAATATTGGTAGATTCGTTTGAATGTGACCATGGTGAACGAACACTTTGGTGTTTATGTATTGAGCTGGAATGCCTGCAGATGAACGTCGGTGGACACGAGCGGTGCTGTCAAGTCGATGCTAAGATTCAAAACACGCATATGGAAATCAGGGTGATAACATGTAATTTTCATCCTTCAGGACCCATTTCCGTGCTTGAGGGGGTTCGTCAGTTTGATGACCCGGCCACGTGTGGAAGTTTGAGGGAGGGCAACTGGATGATGGACTACACTGTGCAGCGGCTGCTGCCCTTTGACGGGGTCAAGGAGGTGGGACTGGGCCCAGGGAGAGTGACGGCGATCACACAAAAAAAAAATGCTGGATGTGTTTGTTGAAGTTGTGTGCATGTCCTTGCG
This sequence comes from Antipathozoanthus remengesaui, assembly GCA_025434805.1. Classification (NCBI taxonomy): domain Eukaryota; kingdom Metazoa; phylum Cnidaria; class Anthozoa; order Zoantharia; family Parazoanthidae; genus Antipathozoanthus; species Antipathozoanthus remengesaui. The sequence goes on from JANSTR010158095.1 coordinate 558, forward strand.
CGAGGAACAGGTTTTCCAACATCGCATTCCCTTCGGTGGACCGCTTGAGGTGGACTTTTTCCGTTTCCGTTTCCGTAGTCAAACCGTTAATATGATGATGGTAGTAGTCCTGCAGTCGTTCTGCCTATGTTCGGTTCCCCCAACTAACAATCGATAGTCCTCTCATTCTCAAAATAATGAACTGGTCCCACGTGGTTTGAGTGCCAGAAATGTATTTCCTGACGGTTTCGTTGATGAACTAGTGTAGCGGAATCACTGTGATTGAGCGGTCGTCAGGCCAGTCCAAATAAAACGAACGGGTGTGCATGTTCTGTTTAAGTTGGGCCTCTGGTTGGACAGAGCCTTTAGTTTTGTGACGGAGTGCTCACGAGCTCCGTTGTCCGGCATTTTTTGGAACTTTTATTTCCGCCCCAAATCATTCCCCCTCGTTAGAGGGGAAATACTCGGAACACGGGTTTGTGCGTGGCTGGGAGCGCTGAGCTTTCGCGGAGTATATCTGTGGCACGGATTCCTGGTCGGGGAGGGACTGGTGCGGAGCAGGGAGGCGTGAAGCACTGAGCTTTCGCGGAGTATATCTGTGGCACGGATTCCTGATCGGGGAGGGACTGGTGCGGAGCAGGGAGGCGTGAAGCGCTGAGCTTTCGCGGAGTATATCTGTGGCACGGATTTTTGGTCGGGGAGGAACTGGTGCGGAGCAGGGAGGCGAGAAGCGCTGAGCGTTCGCGGAGTATATCTGTGGCACGGATTCCTGGTCGGGGAGGAACTGGTGCGGAGCAGGGAGGCGAGAAACGCTGAGCTTTCGCGGAGTATATCTGTGGCACGAGTACTGACGTCATCGGGATGCGACTTTTTTTGTGCGATTTTTGTGCCAACGCGCAAAAATGGCAGGAAAAGTGGTCACTTTTCTAAGTTCTAGATTAAGACAAATATATCGAAAGCAAGAGAGCAGAAGAGCGCCTCGCAGCTGACCGCAAGCGGGCAACGAAAGTTCCAAGGAAAGAGAAGAGCGCTTGAAAGTCATGCGAGAACGGGCAGCTGCCAAATGAACTCGGGAAAACAGCCAAGAAAAGAAACTCCGGTTGTGAGCCCGACGAGAAGGATCAGCTTTTGAAGTGCAAGGGCGAAAGCCCACCGGAAGGAGAGGAAACCTGAACCGACGAGTCCAATCCCGAAGGGATTCCGAAAACCCGCCGACAAGATAAGCGGGAGGCCATTTTTGCAGCCCGGCGAAAAATTTTGTACAACCGCGGATCCCGGGCTCAGGAAGAGCTTCCATATCTCCATATCTTCGAGGAAAACCTGCGACATTATCATTGTCTCGTTTGTAATGAAGCATGGCCGCTGTCTGGTGCCCCAGAGGACTTATTTACTTGCTCGAGGTGCAAACGGGACAAGAAGCCGTCGTATAAAAAGATTATAGCCGACAATGGCATGAATCCTGGAGGTATCCCAGGAGAACTAAAAGGCCTCAGCAAAGTGGAGAAACTGTTATTTGCACGAGGGTTCCCCTGATGAGTCCATTTATCGCAACGACGGCGGTCAAAGAGGAATCAAAGGACACGTTCTCAATCTGCCTCGATATAACACTGCAGTTTCTGAAACGGCTAACGTGAGTGACCTGCCAATCTTGGTTTATGGGAAGCAAGGTGTAGCCAGGTGAGTGTCTCTAAAATACTATAGACATATTATAAGTACTATTAATAGCGTACTGCTTGCATTTTTCACTTCGGCGTGAAAACCCTGAGTGCCTGTACATTCACACTGCATCCTCAGTGTACGGTCGAGAATTTGAAGTGAAATGTGAATGATATCCGCGGAATAATTTGACTCAAGTTTTGTTTTGTTCTTCTAAATACATATTGATTCTCCGTACCTGTATTAAAATTTAACACAATTAACGGAAGGGCACTTGGGGAGGAAATATATTTTTCCTGCTATTCTTGATGTAATTGACTGCTTTGCTTCGAAATATACGATCATTCTGTTTCTCCTAATAGCACGAATTACAGCAAACACGATTTAAAAACACGGCGTTGATCAGCTTGAACAAAATGCAGACACACCTGACATATATTATTGTAATATCGATTGCTTGCAAATGTTCAGTGTCATGTACAGTACAGTGTTATTGTTCTTCAACCTGCCATAAGTCCCGGGCCATAAGTTTGCCAAGTTACTGCATGAATGTACTGTATATCTGGATGCTGGCCATTTTTCTGATAGCATTAATGATGGTGGATGACAAACATATTTGTGTAAGTGATGTAGCGAAGTAGTCACTGAGGATCCATATTAGCATTATATTATTCTAAATATATGATAATTTTTCCTAATCGACACACCTGCAAGTAACAGCCCGGAAATAAGACCAGACAATTTGACTACTGTTTGCCAAAACTGCATGGACGTTAGTTGTCCAATTTGATTATCTGAATGTTGAGTATTGTTCTTATGAAAGAGTCACTTGCAAAATGTCTGTTCGAATGTGACCAAAATATTTTGACACAAAACATTCTTCTAACTAAAACAGTCAAAGAGATTAAAAATTGTTATTTGTCACAGCAAGACATATATACCATAGATACTGTAATATGACAATGATATGAGATAAAAGAAATATTGCCAAGACTGATTGTTCCCTGGCCTGCTAATTTGATATAGTGTTATGTGCAAGATGATCATTTTTCCTTATCAACACATCATTCTGCAATTAACACCCCTGTGAAATGAGACCAGCCTGTTCAAAGTTTACAGGCAGGGACATCTTTTCTTACTTGAACAAATTATATTCGGATTGTCACCACGGGAAATCCATCACTTTCAAAATATAAGTTGAATTTGTAAGCTTTTAGAGGTGTTGGCCATTTGAGTACTGTTCTAATGGTCTTGAAATTTAACATGGAAAAGGCACAAATGGAATGAGCGACATTTATCTAACACTATTTTCTGTGTTCAGATGGTATCTTCCTGATTTAGAAAATTTCAAGCTGTGATCATCCACTCCTCTGAATTATGATAACAATAATTGTATGTGTATCTGTCTGCTATTTTCTGCAAGGTCTATCGTTTCGAACATAGTGCAGTGTTCAAAGTTATTCCAAAAACCACATATGATTATCACTTTCAGTCATTCATGTTGTGTTGTTGTTGCTGTCAATAATATCATACACAGCCCGTGGATTGTATGAACATGTCGGTTTTGTGTGTGTTACATGATTTGTCAACAGAATTGACTCTGATGCGACTGCCTGAATTTCAATTTTAGTTATACAAATTGTCTTCAGACTCCCTTTTACCAAAATAGACCATTTCTTCAGTGATACCTAATATACCTCAATGATTCTATGTCGACCACATGTAAGTAACTCAACACATGTAAGTAACTCAACCCTTTCACTTCCAAGGTCAAGATGTACATTCTCCCAACCTTTCGAAGGGAAATGCATAAATGAGGTAGTGAGAATTGATTGTATACTATTATCTTTCATTTGTGAGTAAGCTATGGAAAGCTTAGTCCTTCATACTGTGTGATGTGATATTTCTGGCGAGGCTGCAAAGGAAATTTTGAATTGGGAGTGAAGGCTAGGGTTAAACGTATAATGATATTTCTTGTTTACCAACATTTCTTTTGTTATTGTAATTTTGCCAACCATGAAACGAAATAACTCTTTGTTTTAACAGTCAATACATCCCTGTGGTAGACGCATTAATAATAACAATAAGTGATGAAATGCAACATATCGCTATTGGCAACATATTTGTTTGTTTATGGATCCAAACATTTGTCAAACGTCTTTGTATAACAAAACAAAACCATAGCAAATGGAGCAAGGATCGTGGTTCTTTGTGAACTTGGACATCTGGTCTCGCAGTATCACATATTGGAATCCAAGTAAAATGCAAGAACTTGGAAACAGCAAACAAAAACACATAAGCTACATGCAGTGTCCACACCATTCTGACTGAGCATGTGCCACAAATGAGGTAGAGTCAGTTGATAAACATCATGGACAACACATTAATATCATAGGAGAATATTGCAGGGTTATTACGGGGTTATTGTTTTTGTTCAGACGCATAAGTATTTAGTTGGAACCCACATACTGTAGGTTCCTTGCTTTCTAAGCGATTTCACCTTCTTTAGCATTTCACCTTTAATAGAAAACATAATGAAATTCAATAACATTCATTGCATTAATTCATTTTGGTTTGGATAACAGGAGCAGATAAAATATAAAATTGCAAGTGTTTTAAAATGTGTTTGGTAGAGATGGATGATATGGTATGATAGAGTGAGTACAATGCATTCATAATCATGTATCATATCATATCATATGCTGTAGCTTTTCTGAGAACAATATGACGTGTTGATTTTCATGTTCTCTGTTCTTCCTACAGGGTTGGACTTGAGCAAAGAATCATCTCCTGGGAGGATGTTACATGTTTGAGTTGAGAGACCAAAATAGCATTATGTGTCAATAGTGTGATGCAGTGTGTAAAGAGGTCATGTGCATTGTTCTTCACCATGATCTGACTGTCCTTTGGACTCGGGAGTAACCTGACAGTACATTGTGACATTTTGGTCATGTGTGGCCCACACAGATTGTCCTTACATGTAACTTAAATTGTTGATATTAGTAAACTCTTCCTTAGATATATTTGGTGCCAGCCTGGTGGTTGATTCAAGAGTTCAGTAAGGGATCGTTTTCAATCCACAGAACATTTTTTCAAGTGGTGTGGAAGTCGTCTCACAGCTGATGCATATTCAACTTTTAAATTGAGACCTTGGTTTATGGGAATCTTGGTTTTGAATGAATTACATTGAAATGTTATATGGAGGTGGGAGAGAGGGCCTGCACAATTTGTGTGCTGATGGGACAAGCAGAATAGTGAAATGGAATGTCAATGAGGGGTCAAATGCATGTAAATCACTCCTCTACGAGGGGGACTGCGATTGTCGTATTTCTAGTTATCAACTGCTCAGAATTTCGACAAATTCCTCAATAATACCTTTTATGTGGGCAAGTGCTTTGTGTCATACTGACTCTTCGTTTAAATTGATACCCCCCTCCCCTCCCCTGATGTCCACCGCAACGTCCTCTCCGACCTCATTCTCATAAAACCTTATAGGTGGGCACACATTTTAAAAGATCTTTGTGTGATGTCACCGCTGAATACTTTTTCAACTCGTGAATGCGATAGCAATGAACGAGTTATAGCGGTTAGTGGGAAAAATTGACTCGTTCCATGTCTGTTAACAATGGCCATTGTCAGTTATTGTGGGAGCCTGAGCCAATCAGGCGCGCGCTGGTCTCCATATATGGAAGTTCACTTGGAAAGTGTGGATCGAACTGAAATGCGTTCTGATTTTGGGCTCCGCGGATTTACACTAAACATCGATTCACCAGAGAATCGCTTGGCAGAATGTTCAGTTCGGTTCATTTACATCCAACGAGCGGTGGTCGGTTGCTTTTGCGGAGACAGACGACTACTGATGAGCTGTGGGTTCTCATGGCCGGAGAGTTATTTCTAAATCTAAATTGGTAATCCGCAAAGGGACAGCCCATCACTTCAGATGTGATGTTTGCAATCGCTTGTACTTCCAAGTAGGTAATCGCGAATTTGATAAGACTATTTGGTTGGTGCGACCGCAGAACAAACGCATTTGGAAATGATTACAACCCTCACAACAGCTGTGGTTTGACGCTGGTGAGAATTGCTCACACTCCCTGTGCACAATCTCGGTCAATCTCAACTGTCGTGACGAGTTTGTTGTTTGCTATGGAGTATACGCAACGAGTAGAGAACTGATCATCAGTTTAATTTGCTACGTTGGCCGAGTGAAGTATGTGTTTCTCGTCTGGCTAGAACACTTATAGCATTGTTTATCCAGAGAGTGTAGCACTGCTGTGGTTCAGCCACACTGTGAGAACGTTTGGGCTTCGTTTAGTCGGTTGGTGTGTGTAAACACAGCATGACCTTGATAGCATGACCTTGAAATAGCGCCAACTTGACACAGCGTGAATTGGCTCCTCCACTTCGAAATTTTCTGTGTTACCCAGGGAAACCTGTTGGTGGGTAGAGTCACTTCGATAAATTGGTATTGAATCCCCTGTACTGCTTGTATGAGGAAAAATCGTTCGGAAACTGGAATTGTCATCTTCATTTGATAGGCAAACTTCATGCGTACAAACAGCAGGACGACTAAGCAGGAGACAAGCCAGTGAAATACAACGGAAATACAATGGATCGTCGATTGTTCGAACAAGGTGACTCGAAGTACCCGCTATGTCCAAGTAAAACCGATTTCCCTTCAGGTGGAACATTACTCGATTTCAACTCGAATTCAAATTCTTTCCATTGTTCCGTGGGACCATTTGTCGGATCGATTTTAGAACATTTTATGCATTTTGGGAGGGAAAGTCTGCTGTCTTGGCAACCTGTGAGAAATTATACCGTCGGAGAGCTAATCTGCGTCGAGGTAAGTCATGCACACAGAAATCTTCACTGAGACCACTGAAAAGATGCACGAACACGGCAATCATCTTCACTCATTTATCTTATTAGCCGAGTATGAAAGTTGTGTTATCTTCGTGTGCTTTGTCGGATGTATTACTATTAGTTGAAATCACCTCAGATATTTCCCGGATGAGGTCTGGCGTTGCAAGAAGGCAAGGCATCTCTGCTGAACGCTTTGAAAAGCCTTCATTGGCAAAAACCAGTTCAAGCCATATACACCTGCCCTCCCCTCTCCTTCGACCGCGAACTTCACCATAGTCGATATACACTGCGTACCAAGAGAGGCTGGCGGCAACGGAAATGCGGCAGTGGTGCAACTAAACTTGGTGTCTGGGGAAAAGGCTGCATCTCATCTGGTAGACTGGGTAGAAAGGAGGCTGACAGAATCTGGTGTAGGAAACGCACCGCAATGCTCGACAGTTCTGCACAGCAATGCAGAACATGGTGAAGCTGGAAAATCAACAGATATACCATGTGTATATTTGGATGACGAAGATGTGAACAATGAACTTTCCATAGTACTCGATGAATCCATGGGTGAAACCGAACCTTCTTGCGATATCGAGGTAAAGAATGAAGAAGGCAGTATCACGCAACAGACAAACCAATGCAGTCCGCGTGTCAAAATCCAAAAAGCCTTGGAGGAACTCATCAGAAATGCCTGCTTAGGACAAAACTACGGAAATACTGTGGACTGGATACTTTGTCCATTTTGGCCATTCCTCGCAAAAACAATTGCAGAAGGATGCCATTCAAGCTGTAGAACTATCTCGCGATTCTATAGTAGTCCAACCAACGGCAAGTGGGAAAAGCATGTGCTTTCAGTTGCCTTTCTTATTTGACCAAGGTCGTATAACTGCAGTGATATGTCCAACAATCTCTCTGATTGACTCACATGTTCAAAATTTGAAGCTTCACGGAATTATGAGTTCATCCCTTGGACCCTCTTTTGGCGGAGCGCTTCTCCAATTCTCGTCATGGTGTGATAAAAAGTAACTGCCATCCTTACTTTTCACAACACCTGAATATTTTACCAAAAAAGTAATATACGAACTCCTTGAGATGACGGCAGACATCAAAATGCTGGTATTAGACGAAGTCCAAAAGATGTTCGACAGAAGGTCAAGATTCAGGTCTTGTTATGATAGCTTCAAGACACTGAAGGACGAGTTTGAAGGCGTCCCAATAATGGGACTGCGACTGCGACTCTTAATGATACTCATTTGGAGGATCTAGGAAACGAACTATCTATGATCACCTGTTCTCATCAGAAGAAGCGTGACCAAAAAAACGGGAAACTGAATGCTGAGTACTACAAAACACAGTACACCGAAAAAACGGTGACGAAATGTGGGATGACGTAGGAAAGCGTTTAGTTGACACGATACAGGATGACTACGCTATCGTTTACATGGATTTTAAGTTCGATGTTGAACGCTTCGTAATGGGTTTGATAAAGGCTGGATCAAGCGACGTAAGGGTGTACCATGGCAGGATGGCAAATGAGATGAAAAGAAATGTTGACAGCGAGTTCAGAAACAGGGAATTCCAGGTCCTTGTCGCAACAGAGGCATACGAAGTTGGAACCCACAACCCTCACGTTAACCTTGTGTTCCGAATTGGGTGCATGAGGAATGTGGCGGCACTGGTGCAAGAGTATGGGAGAGCGGGTAGGAACAGCGAGTGTGCAGATGGAATACTTCTTTTAAGTGAACATGTCGACAACTAGTGTCTAACGTAATGGACAAAGGACTGCTCCTACGATGAAAGCCTTACCAAAAAAGCTGAGTACGAGCAATGTTGGAAGTGGGTATATGCTTCGAATCTGCAGACGTATTTGAGCAGGCCGCAAGTGGTGAGTGCTGTTCCAGTGCGACATCTCTTCCAGAAGAGACTTCAATTGAAAAGAAACTGCTCTTTTTTTTCTGAAAGAATTGGATGAGGTGGCAAAACTTCCGATCATAAAGTCTGGAGTTGTCGAAGACAAAGTCATTTCATGGGTAGGAGGTTCCAAAAAGGGTTGGATCGCCTCCCCCGATATTCAAGGATATCTAGATTCTTCAGTGACGTATGGAAAGGGAGCACACCTCGATGGCAGACCCCTTGAAAATGAATGGTGGTCAACGCACATGCGTCAACTTGTGCATTTCGGTTTAATCAAAACTTCTTTTAGTGTTCATCGTGGCACAAGTTTTACACAAGCTTTAAGATCCTATTCAGTAACAGAGAAGGGGACATCTTTCATCGAGACTCCATATGACATGTTGGTACTACATCCAGATATCTTCGAAGATAACGAACTCAGGCGTGCAGCTTCTAAAAGAAAGAATGATTCCACGAGCAGAAACAAACACCACCTACCAAAGATCAGGTAGCAATTGAGTGATTGCAAGAGATGGTTTGACGTGAAAGAGAATTCTGCATATGAATATCCAGGCTTCGACAACGTCAGTGGTGCAATTGGTTTCTGTGAAGATGTAAACAACACAGAAGGCTTTGGATCTCGCCAAAAACCACACTTCATGTGGGACGATTGCCAACCAACAAAGAGGGGTACTAAAGTTGAATTTAAACATCGATTCAAAAGCAACTGATGTATGGATTAAGCATGCATCTTGCGAGGGTGTCAGGCAATGCTCCCTTGAAAAATGTACATTTTCTGTAAGCAATCGTCAAAGGTGGAACAAATGCAGAGATCATTCTACGAGTCATCCCCTCAAGAAAACGGGTAATTGACACGCACAACTTGTAGATGTCTGGCCGGTGGTTGATGACGGAAGGAGATGAGTTGGGTGCCTACCTGGAACAGCACATAACCACAAAAAACCAGCACCCCACATATCGCAAAGTGTCAATCAAAGAGCTCTGTGAGCGAACTCGTGAATGTAATGGGTTGAGGTACAGAATGTGAACCGGTTTGCTAGCTGGCCAAATTATCCCCACTGCGCTGAGATTCAGTGTCACGCTCCTCGTGTGGTTACATGACCGAATGGAATTGTTTACCACACAAGTAATATGAGCCACGGTTTGGCAGGCGTACATGATGTTTTGATCGAATTCGCTGTCAACACGAATTTATCGTTTCGCACAGCAAAATCCTTCCAGATTCTTGAGATCTGAATGATTCCGACGATTCGTGAAGCCGCTTTCCGCAGCCCCGGGGAGTAGTAGACGACTCTTGCCGTCT
>JANSTR010158106.1:0-10263 GCA_025434805.1 Antipathozoanthus remengesaui
CACCTTGATAGATGCACGCATCATGTGTAAGAATATCGCATTTAGTAACCTCCTGCGTGCATCCACACCTTGATAGATGCACGCATCATGTGTAAGAATATCGCATTTAGTAACCTCCTGCGTGCATCCACACCTTGATAGAGGCACGCATCATGTGTAAGAATATCGCATTTAGCAACCTCCTGCGTGCATCCACACCTTGATAGAGGCACGTATCGTGTGTAAGAATGCCGTATTTAGCAACCTCCTTCGTGCATCCAGTCCTTGATAGATGCACGTATCGTATGTAAGAATGCCGTATTTAGAAACCTTCGTGCATCCACACCTTGATGGATGCACGCATCGTGTGCACGAATATCGTATTAAGCAACCTCCTTCGTGCATCCTGCACGCATCGTGTGCATGAGTGTCATGTTTAGCAACGTTATTTGTGCATCCATACCTGGTCAGATGCACGCATTGTGTGCCGCAGTTGTAACAAACGTCTTTCTTTTTGTGTTTTAGCTACTTCGTGAGTTACATCCTACAGTTCCAGCTTCACAAAGCACTTTGTCAGATAGCAAAACATCGCGGACCCCTTCACGAATGCTCCATATACAAATCAACAGAGGCTGGAGCCAAGTTTAAGTAAGACTCAAATACTGTTCACATATATAGAATAAATTGGGTTACTAGAACATTGTTGGATTGTTTTGTGTTTCTGTAGTTTCAGTCGTTTGGCATTATTGATGATGAACGCGTCTGTTAATCAAAAGAAATATCTCCAAAAAAAACCCTGAAAAAGATTCATTTTCATACTTGGCACTTTATAGCTTACAATTACTGCTGTTTAAATAATTTTATGCAATTTTTCAACCATGCTGCAAACTCCAACCAGTGGCACGGTTTACTTTTCACCCACGGTATACAAATCCCGCAATTTCCTATTTGCTATGTCAAAAAATTAATTCTCGAATCGCTGCCTTCTCACCAATCTCATCCAGAGCCTGACTGTCCCGGCCACATAGTAAGAGTGAAACAAACGTCTGTCCTCAAAGAAGGTGTGAAATGTTTGTATAGTAGCAGTTTCTAGATGATTCCGATAGCACGACTCTAAATTCGAATCATCGTGGAATTATCAGCATCAATTAATTTTACCTAAACTTACGAACCTAGGCGACAATAAACAAGAAATGGTTGATTGTATTTTAAGAGTGAGAGAGACTAGATGGATCAGTGGGCTTCGCTAATGTATCCATGATCATAGATATTGACCACAACAGGAACATCGAATAGTAGCGAAAATCAACATAAATATGTGCCACATCTCACTCTATTCGCCCATGATCCCTCTACTCTCCAAAATTTCACCATGTTGTGTTCTTTCACGGCAATTATTAGATTTGAAAAGCATTTATATGTGAATGAATACAGGAAGTATAGATGGCGCTGACAAACTCGACGATTCAAGTACCATATGATATTTAACAATTATTCCACGAACGCGCGTTGGGTATGAGCTTTTAGATAGATATTATTAAATACCAAACACGGGATACTGAATTTCTGGTAATCTGATTGGCTCTCTACTCACGGTATAAATCATATATTCTGTAGTTTGTCCAAATATGGAAACTGACAATTTTATCATGGGAAATTTTCCCTCAAAACGGCCAAAAACTTGAGTCGGTAGAAAATGTTTTCCAGTGTTTTGTATTTAATAAAACAATTGTTCCACTTACGCTTGTTCGATATGAGCTTATGATAGCCGACTCGTTTCTTCGCACCTCGTCCGCTATCTAAAAGCTCATATCCAACGCGCGTTCGTGGAATAATTGTTAATTATACAACAGGATATACAATGTGACTTAAAATAAGGTGTAATCAGAAACAATGCAATACAAACAAAAATTCTAAAAGACCAAAATACAGTGGTACTTTGTATATCATTTGAGATGGAAACTAATCTTTCAGGAAAATGTTGGCGGCGGGTAGAAGCAGGCCCTGGCCACAACTTCTTCACGAACTGACCGGTCAGCGAGAACTAAGGGCAGACGCCATATTGGAATATTTCTCTCCACTCCAATCGTGGCTGTTTCGATATAGACAGCGGCACCGCTATCCTTTGGGGTGGAAAAAGGTACTAAAGACCTCAGACAGCACTGCGTCTGGTGTCAGAAAATCACTTCCATCTGGAAAGCAGAGTGGGCCAGATATCGCAGCCACAGCATCGCTTTCAAACTCCACCAACAGCACCAAGAGTAAGAAAGTTCCGGATGTGAGTTTTCATGACAGTAAAATTAAAACTGACGCGATTAACCTTAGGAAACCAAATCTGATGGCGGCACTTGCTGCTATGCAGCCGTTCACAGAACGAACAATCGAAGACAGCACACGATCAAGCGAGTCACTTCTAGACGCCAAGTCTTCCATTATCGGGGCGAGACCAATGTTTGTTCCTAACAAGATCAAAGATCAGATAAATCTGAACCGGGGCAAATAGGTGAACAACTAACTAGCTTACAGAAGTCAGTACCAGGCAGACCATAGTACCAGCCACTGTACTGTAACGTCACAGGCTGTACAAAGCCAATTATCTTAAACTGACAAATGTCTGGTTCAGTGTTTCGTGCTTGTTTTGCCCGGCACAAAAACACAAGAAGATAAGGTGTCTTTTTGGTGTTGTCTTGAATGCAAACATCACAGAAACACATATCACTTAAGTTCAATAACTTAAGAGTTTCAAAGCGTAAACAAATTTTTGATAATAAAATGGTGAAAATAGTACTTACGGAGGCTGATGGGTACAAATTCAAAAAAGAGGATTAATTATCAAATTATTAACCATGAAAATCAGGGAATGTGATCTGTGCAAGGGGCAGAGAATAGGCGAGGCCGATATTTCATTTAAGTTCTACATTATGAGACAGTCATTGTTCTAGCAACTGCGCAGCTCATCCTGTGCATGTCGATCGAATCTTCACTCAACAACCATAACAGATATTACATAACACTTAACATTTAGGAGGCAGCACGGCTCAGTGGGTTGGCGCTTGGACTCAAAATACCGAGCTAGAGCCCAGTCTCCACTTCTGGTCACGCTTACATATAGCCAACTGGATTGCCTCCGGTCAGTTTGGGTTCTTAAATATCTGTAATGTCAGTTTCTTATTATTGCAGTATTTCGTGGAACTCCTGAAAATTAGCTGGATAACCAAAGCGTGCTTCCACGTTGAATACAGATATTTTTTATATTTAAATTTTAAAACATTAAGAAAAATTAAGTTCAGTTGGCAACAAGCGAGGAAGTTTTGAGGGACTGTAGAAACGATGACTAGTGTTTTGGCTTTTGTATTTTTTAGTACTTACAATTAATAATTGATTGTAGTTTAGGAATAAGTGTAGTTTAGGGGTGATTGTAATTAAGGGGTAATTATAGTGCTTGAAGTTTAGGGTGATTTTAGTATAGTGGTGATTGTAATAAGGGATGACTGTAGTTTAAGGATGACTGTAATTTAGGGATGACTGTAGTTTAGGGGTGATTGTAGTTTAGGATTGATTATAGTGCTTGAAGTTTAGGGTAATTGCAGTTTAAGGGTGATTGTAGTTTAGGGGTGATTGTAGTTTAGGGGTGACCGTAGTTTAGGGTGATTGTAGTTTAGGGGTGACCGTAGCTTAGGGGTGATTATAGTGCTTGAAGTTTAGGATCATTGTAATTCAAGGATGATTGTCGTTTAGAGATCATTCTAATTATTGTAGTTCAGGGGCGATTGTAGTTTAGGAGAGATTATAGTTCAGGAGCGACTGTAGTTTAGGGGTGACTATAATGAAGGGCGATTGTAGTTTAGGGTGATTGTAGCTTTAGGGGTGATTGTAGTTTAGGGGTGATTGTAGTTTAGGGGTGATTGTAGTTTAGGGGTGACTATAGTTAGGGTGATTGTAGTTTAGGGGTGATCGAAGTTTAGAGGTGATTATAGTTGAGGGTGATTGTAGTTTAGGGGTGATTGTAGTCTAAAGGTGATTGTAGTTTAGGGGTGATTGTAGTTCAGGGGTAACTACAGTTTAGGATGATTGTAAAAATATAAAAACTTTCACGGGGGCTGCAAAGGAGGATGGGCTGGAGAACGGCTTGGGCCCCACATTTTTCAAAATTATAAATAGCTCTGCGGGAAACAGGAACGATTTTCAAAAATTCAGCTATAATATATAATACAGGTAGATTATTTTTTTAGGTTCTTAAAGTTGGAACTGTTTACACTTCATTATAAAAAGTGAGTGAGCACGAGACGTTGAAGAGATTACAATTACAAAGGAAAACACATACTGCGTCAATCGCAATTTTTCCAAATGCAGCATTCCACTTACGGCAAAGAAGCACGCGACTGCATGTGATGGAAGCGTGCAGTATTCCACGTACGATAGAGAAACACGTAACTGTGCAAGCGATGGCCGCGTGCATCTCCTTTATCATGATAACGAATGCATAATAATAAATAATCGAATAATCGTCGTAATTTTGAATAGTTGAATAAAGAATCGTTCTAAATGCCGAAGAGTTGAAGTGTTCTTCTTTACATTTTAAACACAAAACTAGAACATTTTCACGTTAAAATATAGCAGAAAACACTGAAAAGAACAGAAAACACAAGAAAAGGTGTGGCCATGACGCCATACAGGGATGTGAACGAGGCGCATCAGCAGCCATGAAGATCCGGGGTCTGTGGCGACGAGGTTTCATGAGACCTTCCACATACCTCCGCCAACAGAAAGAACTGGAAATTTTGTCGTCATTTCTTGTGCTTTTGGTGGAAGCTCTTTACTCTGTTGAGCAACTGAACTCTTCCGATTCCAAACTTTGTGCGCAGTCTGCAAGGAAAAAAGCAGTTTTAAAAAAGCAATTTTATTAAAATAACACTCTTTGCTAGCGTCGCTTCTCCCAGCTAGCTTTTAGGAAAAAAATATTTATTTGGGTTACTGATTAGTTTAACAATATCAGTTTTGTAGGCTATAGGTGGAATACGTACAATCTAGTGCATGTTGGAACATCTTCCCAGAATGCTTTCGATCAAACGTCGTAGTTTATTTAACAATGATCAATGAAAATGATGTCAGACAGGAAAGCTGATCTGATACAGTATTGCATCTATTACAAAAATCTCGGCCAAGAATTAGAAATTCCTGGAAAACAAATCATCAACGGTGCCCCTTCAATAAATAAATAAATAATGATAATAATGACAATAATAATAACAATAATAATAATAATAATCTACATGCATGTTTAACTACGTCATGATAAATTCAACATGTATGCTCAATTACGCCATTCAGATGTACAAAAACATTCGCCATAATGTCTACAACAAAGATGTGTGAACGTTGACGTACCATCCCACGTGACACTCATCACAGCCAATGAAGTTCCTATGCACGGGGATTCTAACGCCACTCCCGTTCACTTTGAACTCTGTTACCCTCGTTCATTTTAATTCACAAACGTGACACTCATCACAGCACGGGGGTCCAGCAATGAAGTTCCTATGCACGGGGATTCTCACGATACTCCGTTCACTTTGAACTCTGTTACCCTCGTTCATTTTAATTCACAAACGTGACACTCATCATAGCAGGGGGTTCCTATGCACGGGGATTCTCACGCCACTCCCGTTCACTTTGAACTCTGTTACCCTCGTTCATTTTAATTCACAAAAGTGACACTCATCATAGCACGGGGTTCCTATGCACGGGGATTCTCACGCCACTCCCGTTCATTTTGAACTCTGTTACCCTCGTTCATTTTAATTCACTGACGTGACACCCATCACACCACGCGGGTACAGCAATGAAGTTCCTATGCACGGGGATTCTAACGCCACTCCCATTCACTTTGAACTCTGTTACCCTCGTTCATTTTAATTCACAAACGCGACACTCATCACAGCACGGGGGTCCAGCAATGAAGTTCCTATGCACGGGGATTCTAACGCCACTCACATTCACCTTGAACTCTGTTACCCTCGTTCATTTTAATTCACAAACGTGACACTCATCACAGCACGCGGGTCTAGCAATGAAGTTCCTATGCACGGGGATTCTCACGCCACTCCCGTTCACTTTGAACTCTGTTACCCCCGTTCATTTTAATTCACTGACGTGCTTTAGTTGAGAGGCATGAACAAGGCAAGCAGATTATGTTGCCCTACTTGAAAATGAAACCATTTATGACAAACATGGCGGTAGCTACAAAACCAAACACAAGCTGAAAACATAAATAGAGGCACTTCGTCCCCCTGTAAATGTACTCGTATGTACCCACCGAGAATTGTAGAAGGCCTGGTAACAAGTCAACGGCAGAAGTGCCTGGTGGTGAAATCGCAGGCGCAGAAAGTGGTGTACTTTCTTTCGGCTGCTGTGGTGGTGACTTTTGCTGTGAGCCCTCTGGTTTTCTGGCTTCTTGAGTTTTAGATTTAGCAAATGATGTCATAGAGATTAAAGGAAGATTGTCTGCTTCCAGGTTCGCCGTGTTGGGAAATCCTTTCGCTCTTGCGACATCCGTCCTGAAATAAAAATGATGGTTATTAAATGAATGCAAAAAAACCTCTGAAATTTGTGCAATCCGAGTGCGCAACTTTTGGCATTTTATAATCTTCATCTATAATTATACAATTCTATTTGTTTATAAAATGATTTGAAGGGCCAAGTTCTCTACCGCTAGGAACAATACCTGGGTATCACTGTGGCCAACAAGTTCTGAATGTTATCCATCTTGTTGCTTACACTGAATACTCTTTCGATAATCGACTTCTGGCTCTGAACCTGGTGGTGGTGGCGTGACTTGGTAACAGGCTTGATTCTCTTCTTTACTTGAGGTGTGTTTGGGGGGTTGCCCTGTGCTGCTGCAGAGCTTCGTAGGCCGCCTCCTGATATCATCATCATTCCCGATGTGGAAAGGCCAGCCATAGCAACCGCCGCACCCTTCCTGCCGATACTTGAAACTTGTTGTGGAATTGGAAGACGAGGAAGGGCAAACAGTCCATCCTGGGAAAAATAAACTCACATCTACTGTTGATCTGTTGCACATTAATTGAACATAATCGGAGCTTTCTAAAAAAACAAACGCTTTTCGTAAGATATAAAAGTTTTCGATGTTTGAGTTGATTGGAAAAAGGACAAGTACACAACAAAATGAAATGTCAGATCAAAATGGTTTGTGTTCACTCGATCGGCAGAGTGCTCTATACAAAGCAGAGCAAGATAAAATTGATAAAATGTTTAAAACGATAAAATTATTAAAACATTTGAGACATAGGTAAACCATTAAAAAGAGAAATTTCCCATCTCCACGCAGCCATGTAATATACGGTTTATTATATAAACACCATGCAATGAAATACAAACCATTTCACTTTAACATATTTGTTTTAGTTCTGAAGGAATCAAAGGCGCCATTTATTGTGTACAGCAATATAGCAACGGTGTTATTTTCAATTGTGAAGATATGATGGGAGTGTTTGTGCGAAGCGATGTCCAGGCCCATGGCCGTGTCAGACGGATACCAGGTTTGTTTGGGGATTTCGTTGACCAGAACACGGACCGACCCGTCTTGATAAATAGCCTCATTTTCATGGCTGGGAACTAATGTAATCTTTCTGAGAACTAATGGAAAGACAAGCACTGAGTGCCGTACAAATTGCTATTGAACAGACAACTAAATGTTGTTGAAGCAAAACACAAATTGGTAACTGATCATTGCCATCAGTACGAAAGCCTATATTGTGTGCAATTCTACATCTGGATTCGGCTACACTAGCTAAATTCTAACACATACAAATGTAACTCTCGCTCTAAGTCTCGCTCAAATTTGGCGTTAAACCAACTGCCGGCTGTACCTAGCTTAGAATCAACCCAAAAGCAAATGCTTAACATGCAACATATGTTGTTAAACTCAAGAACACAATCGACAATAAACATTCTGAAAAGTATCAAATATTTAATCCAAAACCAACCAGAACTTAGCCTTATCTTCACTCAGCCACAAATTATATTGTACAAGAAATAATAGTCTCTCAATGACATGCTCGTTAGCGCTAAACTTTAAAGACACTTGTACTAGCACAAATCAGGGAACTGAGGCATTTTTAATACACCGTAAGTGAAGCTGTGTAGGCCTGTCACCCCACCATACCACTAACCATACAGACTAATTCATGTTATGTTTCAAAATGAGAGGTAACGGGCACATTTATGATTTGTTTAAGTAACAGTGCAAACGACTATTATAGATTATGAAACAACTGTTATTCATTACAAAATCTATATGAGATGTATTTGAAATATTCGACAGAACATAACTGATGGTGATATATTGCTCATACCATTTCCTGTTGTTGAATTTCTTCCGAAATCCCAGACTTTACATTTCTGTTTAGAGAACATGAAAGAAACAAGGATTAAACTGTTGCCTTTTTCCAATAAAAAGTACTGCAAAGGCCTGTCGTGGCCAGTGCTGAGCGTCGTGGAGAAACCGCATGCATATAAACCACGAAGACTATAATTTCTAAGAAAATAAATGGCCGTTGTTGTTCAACGGGTAAGCTAAAGATAAAACAAATATTAATAATAACAATAATAATAACAGTATTAATCATAATATGAATATTTATCAAAAATAGGAAACTTTTAAATTCAACTCTCCTAACGGACAAAGTTATTGTATAAAGTGAAGTTGCACTCAACGGACACCTCGATAAGACAGACACTTCGATAAGACAGACACCTCGGTAAGACAGACGCCTCGGTAAGCGGATCAACTAAGTTTTGCTGTATTTGAGACCTTTGAAATTTGACACCAACCATTCCCATTCCAATGTGCGGTTCTTCAGTCAACTATTAAGTGCCGTTTTTTATAAAGTTGGTATAGTTGTTACTTAAAGTCCCTAATATATTACACGATGGCAATCAATATTACACAATCGCAATTATTTCAACCATCAATCGTTTACAACGACGTTACAACAACGAATATCAGTAACCTGGTGGGACTCCCAGTAAACGTAGACGGGGGTGCTCGTCCTATCCCTTAGGGTATAAAATTAACCCCAAGTGCTATCGCTTATGGGCTGTTCAAAATTTTCCTATCTCTTTGGGGGGTCTCGCGCTAGACGATAATGACATAATAAACACATTCAAGCACACTAAAATTGTGAGTGTTTTGCATTATGCCTTTATGGCTAAAAAAACCTTGGATCGGCCTATACAGAAGTGATCCGCATAACAACGTTCACTTAGGACTGGATGACAGTGCTCTACAAAGTCACCAGAAACGAGATGCGCTCGATGGCTATATAGCAGGTTCCGCATGATCAAAATATAGTTAAATGAAGATCCCAAAATTCGTTTGTTTTATTTGCTATTTCTTAGGGTTAAAATCACTTGACCACGCCCAATTCGCTCTCTCTTATAGGGTTTCATTAAGCATTGACCACACTCAATTTGCTATCCCTTGGGGTTGGAAATAAATTTTCTCGACGAGCACCCTCGTCTAAGTTTATGGGGAGTCCACCCCCGGGAATCCACATCGAGGGAATGAACTACGGGAAAGTTGTTAGAGAGAATATCAGTAATCTATATCTGAGGAATGAATTACCGAAAGTTGTTAGAACGAAAATCAGTAATCTATATCGAGAAAATGAACTACGAAAAAGTTGTTAGAGCGAATATCAGCAATCTATATAAGCAAATTGAAGAACAGTCAAGTTGCCAAAACGGAGGTGATGTCTGAGGATTGAACTACGGGAAAATGAACAGGAAGAATATCAGTGTCACTCACCGATCTTGTAACGGTGCGGATGGCAACACCTGTAAGAGAACATGTGTTTATTTTATTTAATTTAGACCGATCATCACAAATGTTTAGCTTATCTTTATGCTGAATACTCCATCTTACTAAGTACAATATCATAACGGTTTGCAAACATTCACTATTAACTCCATTCCAAATATAGAATTATATGACAACCATATATTATTAGTCATTTTCTACTACCACCACCACCACCACCACTACTACTATTACTTCCTAAGTATACATTTTCTGTAAATTCATTACTCTCTCTTCCAACTTTAGAAGACCTTATCTTGCAGATGAGGAGCATATATTTCTAATTCTATATCATTTGCATCTTGATGCCTGGGCAACATAGTTTCTGTCCAGAGATAAGAAATGGGAAGAAACGACTTTCACTGAGTACATGGAACGTTAATGTCTTAATTGATCAAATTCTT
>JANSTR010158117.1:0-10261 GCA_025434805.1 Antipathozoanthus remengesaui
TTTCCATAGTTTATAAAGCGATAGCAGAGCAATTATTTTCTTGAGATAAAAGCGTGTAGTGATTTATAGTGTTACCTCCCAGCACAATATCTCCAATTAGCCAAATCTGCGCTTCTCTGAAACTTCCATTAAAATATCATTTTGTTTTGCTTTTATGTATGTTTTCATTTAGAATGAGACCACACTTTATTATCAAAACAATGAGTAAATGACTCTCTTTTTCGCTAAAAAATTCTTATTAAAATGTTCTTCTACAATATTATAACTTGTTCTTACATCCTCGTCAAATATCTACTCCTGTACCACGTCATAGTTCCCTCCCCTCGATCCGCCGACGTAAACCAACATCATAAAAAGAGTTACCGTGCCAAAATTACGAGCAGCTTGACTGATTGGAGGGGTATATTTACAGTTAACCGTTTAGGGCTTCATTGCAAATTCAGCAAATTAAATACGTTATCTACAGATATATCACTGTTAAATATTTTCAATTCTTATAAATGCAATCATAGGCTATTATACATTTTAAATGCAGTTGAACGTCTAGTTCTAAAAACGGGTCATTAAAAACTGCTTAATATTACGTTTTACTATTTCTTACTATTTGTTATTGCAATATCGTTGGTGCATAATTATAATAATGACTAATGCATGTCATCAGTGTAAACGGCGAAGGCCGCAAAGGGGGATGGGAAGGACAGAGTTTCGATGAGTTAGTTTCCTTGCCCAACATCCTGAAATGTCATTCATTTGTTTTGACTTTAGTCCAACGCAATGTAGGTCGCAACATTTTCAAAGACAATTACACGGAAATTATTTCACTGCGCGCCATGTGTTGTGCAATTGTTATGTGTAGTGTTACTTGGAGTGACCGGCTCTTTCATATTCTGAAAATTTCACTAGGCAGAGATTGTGATCTAATATCAAGGTCCATCGCAAGTTTACGAGTATACTGAATACTGGAAACGATACTTTAAAGTTTAGTCATTATTAGAACATATTCAAAATAAACGCTAATATACCAGTTAAAATGTACAAATGGTAAAATGTTTAAAGTTTACGTTATTCACAAAAGTTTTCGACGAAATGTCATCTTCAGGTGAAAAAGAGAAGTGGGAAATCGCCGCATGTAATTTATGTCCTAGTCCGTTTTGGTTAACTGATTCTCCAGGGAAATTGGGACAAATGAGTCACAAAAGGAAGACTTGTGCTCGCTTGTTCAAATTGGGCCGAGTTTAACCAACTAATAAAGCTTCGAGGATACAACACAACGTCCAGGAGCAGGAGTGATGATTTTCCACGTAAACGATTGGTTATGATTAGATAGGGAAGGCTTGTATAGTAAAGCTTCGAGGATGCGACATAAGGTCCAGGAATGAGCAGGAGTGATGACTTTCCACATGAATAAGTGGTTATGATTAGATAGGGAAGGCTTGTAGTAAAGCGTCGAGGATGCAACGTATATAAGGTCCAGGAATGACCGGAATTGATGGCTTTCCACGTGAACGAGCGGTTGGGATTTTATGAGAGACTTAAGATGACGTTTAGTCGAACACGTTTGCATGCGTATTTTGAACTTTAAACATTATACCATTTGCACACTTAACTTAATAGAACTTACCTAAGACTTTTTTAGCGCGCTTTTGGTACGGGGTCAGCTTGCGTTCAGTCCGCGATATAGACGCGCGCTAAGAATCGTGGACTATTTTCTTAAATGTTGGACAACATGTACACAGCAGAAAGATCGATAATCTCCTTATATGAGAAACCAAAATATGGGCATCCAAAACAAAGCAAATTTAAAGCCTCGGACAGAATGCATTAGTTTACACGAAAACCCTGAGTTATTTATGTACGTTTTCGCATTCAATTCATCTTGAAAATTTAATGTCAATTTGGTGTTTTGCAGACCTCGCTCAGGCACCCCTGCTAAGTCGCATATCATGCAGTTGTTCATCCTGGCGTAAGTACTAAGCTAAATTGGGTTACCGACATGTAAGGCAAGCTGCTCAGTCAAAATACGATACGAAACTTATGGGTTTTTAAGCTTAGCACTCTTCGAAATTGTGCGCCCTACTTGTCACAATAGTCTATAACGATTTGTGCCAAAAGATCGCTCAATTCCCCGGTATAGTTCTGTTTGGAATTTCTTCCTTCGATTATGAGAACCATCTGGTCATCTCACGATGCTCAGAGTGAAAAGCCACCGACTGTGCTCAAAGTTTTGTGTCGTAAACCTCGAGCTCCACTGGCGCCGCCCTGTTGTTCATTTTGGGTGCTTCCTGTGTTGGACGACGTTCCCGCGTCATAATTGGTGGAATTATGATTGACAGCTTGCTCAGAGTCCTGGACCGCGAAGTGCGCGTGCTCACTGTATTTTGCGACACGTTCCCAAATGCGGCTTTCCCTCCGCTGTTACTCTCCAAGCAAACATTTTTTAATGATTCCTTTCTAAATCCTTCGCTGTTGAAGAAATAGATAACAGGATTACAGACCGAGTTGAAGAGACCAGTGCAATAAGTTATAAAGCGTACTCCATCGGACGGATTAGGAAAAGGAGCGACCCAGCGTTCAATAAAGCCAGTATACAGCACGAAAGGAAACCAACAGGCGACAAAAACCACAACGACGATCAGCAACATCCGGGTAACGCGCTTTTTTGATCGTTCAATGATGACGCGGTGTCTGCTCAGTATAGAGTCCCCATGACGAGAGATCTTTCTTTCTCGAACCCAAACTTTCCGCGCGACTCTGGTGTATAAGATACCTAAAGTTAAGGCGGGAATAAGAAAACCAGCGAGGAACAAGAAAACCAAATACAACAGCCCAGCAAAACTGTTATTTGGCACTGTGGCACAGTAATAAAAGACTCCGCTTTCAGTGACGAGTTTTGATGTGTTACTGAAGTAAAAGGTAGGAAGGAATATGAGTCCAGAATATATCCAAGCTGTTATGATCATCGGTTTGGCACGGAGGAAGAAGGTCTTGGACTTGAACGGTTTTACCAGCGAGTAGAAGCGATCGATGCTGATTGCTGTCAGTAGCGCTATGGAACTTGATGGTGCCAGGTACTGGAACGGAAAATAAGACTTAAATGATATTTTGAACTGCGGTTAGTAAAATGTTATGTAATGTAACGGGAATTAATTCATATTTGTTTGTCCGTGGTCCCAGGTCCGACCTTGGCCTCGGCTATTCGGCTTAGCCTTGGTCGAACCTGAAGATCTGCTTGCTCTTGTAGCAGCAAGACAGAAAGGAGGACGCGATCTTTGCCGCATTCAATCTTATCGATTGCAACAATACCATAGCAACGGTTCCCATCTAGCTACAATAATAGACAAGCAACAATTTACGTCACAGTCGACAAAGAAGCCGACCAATCGAATCAAGTTGTGTAATTATGCCACGTGACAATAATGGGATCATGCGATGAACATGCAATGATTATCCGATAATTATGCGATGATCATCCGACGATCATGCAACGATCATGCGATTCGATGATCATCCGATGATCATGCGGTGATCGTGCGATGATCTTCCGGTAATCATCCGACAATCATGCGATGATAGCATTAGATCTACAAATAAGATAACCATATTTTAGATCAGAGCTCGAGCCCAGTTGTCCGCAGTCCGTAAGGATTTTTCTGGCATGTTTTGTGTTGTGTTTCCAGCTGTCATCGATCAAAAACAAAGCAAACTTGTCCGGCTTCGAGTTGGCATTTTTCTAACAGATTTAGCTTTTATCAATCAAAGGAGGCAAACCGCGCGATTCTTTCTCGCCGCGTTAAAGTTGCACTAAGGCAAACACGGTAAAATCGTTCACTTGAGGATAATATTAGAACGTTTGCGACCTATACTCATATATAAAAGCACAAGAATTAAAGCGGACACTACAGAAAGTACAAGAAGGTAAACACGATTTGGGAACTTTTTAGAAGGGCGCACCTTCAAGCCCTTGGCTCGGTAGATTTCGGCAACCACTCCCCGCGTTATCGAAGTAAACTGATAAATTACCTTTACCTTTTTTCATCTTCGAGGAAAACACATAAAGGAAGAAGTGGATACTTTGTTCAGTGACAGAACAAGAAAAAATCAAGAACGTATCTTAAAAGCGCTATGATGGAAATGGTCATAATTAATTTTGTTGCCAATGTATTTACCTGCAAAAACCTGGTGAACTTGCATGCAATTCCATCATATGAGTTGCTTTTCTCGGGAAAGTAAAAATTCACCCATAGTGTGACAGGAATACATAGCACGCAGACCATCATGTCGGATATGGCAAGGTTAAGGAGAAACAACTGCACGGGAGACCGCTGGCCCCTATGTCTGGCAAGGCTGATTATCGATATGACGACAGAGTTTCCAAACAGCCCTACCAATGACAACAGTGCTGAAACAGGTGACAAAAAGATACTAGTTATGATAACAAAACATGCAAAATCAACTTTGTTTAAACATTTTGTTTGCTGTTTCTGACAGAATGACACTGTCCTTAACTCCTCATAGTTTTTCGCAAAAATCGTAAATAATTGATTGATTTTTAAAAATTGTTATGCTTAACCAACAATAACATCTTACAACATTCTTGGTCAAATAGGCTAAAATAATATATAACAATTTGAGCAGACAGTTGAGAAAAGTCATATTAACTTCACTCTTAAGATCCTACCATACCATGTAAAATGGCACGCAATTGGTTCAATGCGGTGTGGTCACCAATTACTGTATTGTGCACAATGATGCTCTAACAATTTCAAAGACTGTCACAAAAAATGAAATTTAGACAGACGAGCAATTATTAGAGACCTAAAGATTTCACTACGACCACGACTTACACTATGACTACGACATGGACTGTGAGACAACTTCGACTACAGATACGACGTCGACTACAGGGTCCTACAGGTACGACTTCGACTACAAGTACGACTTTCACTACAGATACGACTTCGACTACGGGTTCTACAGGTATGACTTCGACTACAGCCGGGATCCTGGCCTACAGGTATGACTTCGACTACAGGGTCCTACAGATACGACGTCGACTACAGGGTCCTACAGGTATGACTTCGACTACAGGGTCCTAAAGGTATGACTTCGACTACGAGTACGACTTTCACTACGGGTACGACTTCGACTACAGGGTCCTACAGGTATGACTTCGACTACAAGGTCCTACAGGTACGACTTCGACTACAGGGTCCTACAGGTATGACTTCGACTACAGGGTCCTACAGGTATGACTTCGACTACAGGGTCCTACAGATACAACGTCGACTACAGGGTCCTACATGTATGACTTCGACTACAGGGTCCTAAAGGTACGACTTCGACTACGAGCACGACTTTCACTACAGATACGACTTCGACTACAGGGTCCTACAGATACGACGTCGACTACAGGGTCCTACAGATACGACTTCGACTACAGGGTTCTACATGTATGACTTCGACTACAGAGTCCTACATGTACGACTTCGACTACAAGTATGACTTTCACTACAGATACGACTTCGACTACAGGGTTCTACGTGTATGACTTCGACTACAGGGTCCTACAAGTACGACTTCGACTACAGGGTCCTACAGGTATGACTTCGACTAGTACGACTTTCACTACAGATACGACGTCGACTACAGGGTCCTACAGATATGACTTCCACTACAGGGTCCTACAGGTACAACTTCGACTACACGTACGACTTTCACTACGAGTACGACTTCGACTACAGGGTCCTACAGGTACGACTTCGACTACGAGTACGACTTTTACTACAGATGCGACTTCGACTACAGGGTCCTACATGTATGACTTAGACTACAGGGTCCTACAAGTACGACTTCGACTACAGGGCCCTACAGGTATGACTTCGACTACAAGTACGACTTTCACTACGAGTACGACTTCGACTACAGGGTCCTACATGTATGACTTCGACTACAGGGTCCTACAGGTACGACTTCGACTACAGGGTCCTAAAGGTACGACTTCGACTACAGGGTCCTAAAGGTATGACTTCGACTACAGGGTCCTAAAGGTACGACTTAGACTGCAGGGTCCTACATGTATGACTTCGACTACAGGGTCCTACAGGTACTACTTCTACTACAGATACGACTTAGACTATGAGGGCGACTTAGACTACGAGTACGATTTTCACTAAGGTGCGACTTTGACTGCGAGTGCATACACATCTGCTTAGAGTTTGCAATTGAACTCTTAATAGCCAAGTTTTAACTATTTCTCTTAGCGGTGACAATATTTGATATGACAACGATTTGGCGAACTCTTGTCATGAATTTGACAATACCAAAAGCAAGCCGTTCAGTTAAGCTTTTACAGCCGACCAAGTGATCACATGTTTGGGGTTAGCGAATCAGCGCAGCAGGCGTAGTTGTCTTGCCTACTGGCAAGGCACAGATCGGTCCCACATTGGACGGCAACTGCAAACTGCTGTTTATTGCCCTTTTGTAAGAGACATGATTAATTCCGTTGCGCAGCAAAACGTTCTGGTAATCATACACAATGGTTGTCCACTGCTAACACATCTATACTGAACCCTTGATGATAAACGCATTCAAAGGTTACAGATTTTTGTCCTTTTAGACCTACTTCAAAAAGTGTGAAATTCAAATGAAATGTGAAAATAGCCGTCATTTTGAGATCCCCTCTTAGCAGGCGTTCTGTCTTGCACATGGATATTCTTGCAAACTAATTTAGTGTTGCCGGTAGCATTGTTATAAGCCGACTTATACTGTTCATCCAAATTGAGCAAACAAAAACATACCAATTGCGCTAACAGCGTGTTACCATTCAAAAATAATTAACATTTATTTGCTTTGAAGAAAGTTAATGCTCGATATGCCGAACTAATATACACGAACAGATTTGCACGAAATATTGGCGCGTAACTGCTGGCATTCAGTTCACTAGATTTGCTACACTGGTTTGTCGACCAAGGCCCAAGAATGTCGCGCTTTTCTGAATGGTCGTCATAATGCAATTATATTCAGGCAAACGGTCGTATATATCACGTGGTAAGATGTAACCATTAGCGCTTGCTGTTATTGGACTACAGGCACCATCCCACAAGGCGTTGCGAAATTTGTGACGACAGCAAGTTATTATTTGCTCGTTTTGTTGAACTTGAAGAAACGAATTTGGCACAATATAATATAAAACAGAACAATTCTGGATATTAAATTCAATAAAGACGTCCTTTCCAGCCCAAATACAACACTAGATGATAAATATCTTCCAACTGATGAATTTTCAATATATTAAACGTCGATCTTTCAAATTCGACAAATAACATTTATGGATGGGGTTCGTGTGCGCGCTAAGTCTTAGGCCCCATAAAAATGAAGATTAGTTTATCATCCTATTCAGCTGAAAAATGCCATGCGGGCGGGCGGTTTTTTTATTTTTTACATATTTCTTTTATCTGTCCTTGTCTTGCTGTAGCATGTTTTAAAGCAATAAAACAATCATAATCTCAACAAACTTTTGCCGTTGTCCAAAGTGCCACAAGAAACTTCAGAGAACACATCACTGACGGTGGAAGACGGTGGGACATTCCTTCCATACCATAACTTGAGTCTCTTTGCTCTATGGATGATTTGTGTACAAATGAACGTGCGTTGCAGAGCTAAGTTACATTCAGATTTAAATAACCTTCAAAACAATGGCAGAAATGGAAAATCGTGGCATTCTTTGTACGTGCTTCCATACGGCCATCACGTGCGGGAGTTTACGTCTGTGACTGTCAAGGCCCAGGACCAACCGCGTAATAGTTTCATTTGAAAGAGCTGGTAAATTTTTGTGTTTTTCACACGTACATTTCACCACCACAACAGAAACACATCTATAAACTTTATTTTTATTTGACTGATGGAATCAAGTAAAAAAAAATTACATGCGGGCGGGGATTCAGACGCGGGCAGGGATGATAAACTAATCTTTTTTTTTTATGGGGCCTTACTGGATGGTGCTATGTGTTCAATTCAGTCAGGCATCGATGCGATCACCTGGATATTGGAAACCGAGATCAATTACGAAGATATATAGTCGATTTCTTCCGCTGCCATTTTGTTCAACGATTTGCAAAACAAAATAAAGGAAATTAAATGCTTTCTCTTTTTAAATTTAAAATGTGAGAAGCTGTTGCAACACACCCACGCCATTACCTCCATTCAATAATTCTTCAAAGAGAGAGGAAGTCATGACATGTTTTGGATATCGTGGAGATATAATCTTCATTATTTGTTTGTGTCATGCAATGTTTGCAGAGAAGGAGTATTCTTGTCTTGTGTAAACGACGCTGACGCTGTACGACGTTTTCAGCCGGCATAGGCCATACCATCACCAAAAAATCGGAGATTTTTTTGTCTTTCAAACGTTAATTTTCAGTCTAAGAAATGAAATTAATGAATTATTCGTTTGTAAAGCAATGTATAGATACGGTTCAATTAATTTAAAAGGTTCAATTAAATTATTTAATTTCGGTCATTTTTAGTTTTGAAACTTTAGATAAAACTCTTACATGTAATGTTTGACTGATCCTTTGATTTTGTTGTGTTTTTATCTTACCGCGTTCTAGCATAGAAGCCAAAAGGGATATCACGATTCACCAGAAAATTTTCCGTGCTGTAGAGATGAAAACACGGTTAGAAAGTGTTCAAAACTTCGAAAGATAACACATTACAAACTGTCATCTCGCATTTTATCACTTTCTTTATGCAGTCAATTTCGCATTTTATCACTTTCTTTATGCTTTTGTTTAGTCAAAAGTCAGTTTCGTCAAAACTCGCTGTTTCCATTTTTGTCGAGGTGGTGAATACTAAATATATTGCATTCAAGATCTACTTGAAATGTGTATTGATAAAAAAATGTTTACTGGTACTTTAATATAGTCTTTTTCTCTAATTATCGTCAGATTTTGAACATTTGTTTTCGAATTATAAATGTTGTACCTGATGCTGATATTATTTGAAGCTACATATTTGTTCCTCGAGGCATTAATCCTTCGAAATTCATATTTATTCTATTATCCCTTAGCTAAACAACACATTACTAAATATTCCATTATGCGGACAACCAATATTCAAAACTCTGATAAGCAGACAATAAAAATAGTTCTCGTGACTCTTGACAAACTATCGAACAAAACTGATATAAAGTCTGATTCCATATATTCTGAACAAGTTATAGTCTTGAACAATTTATAGTCAATTTTCGCAAAGTTTCACGGTAAAGCTTGAGTTTTCGAGAAAATCGTTGTTATGTATACATGATCGGTTTACATTCACACAAACGAGATGATCTCATTTATTACAACACAGCCGGAGGTACAACAAATAAAAACTTGACTCATATCCGGCCGATAGAAGTCAGCAAACACTTCCAGTCCTACTTTAGTACGAACACCTACCCAAACATACAACCGCGGCAATAAATTCGCCCCCAGAAGTTGTCCATGGCTGTGATCGAAGTTTTAATAATGTTGGCGTTATTGTTGTTATGTTTGAAAAAGTTCCGTTGCTGCTGTTATCCATTTTGAAATCCCTGCGGCGAATGATTCGAGTGCAGCAAACGGATCGACGAAGAAATTATACACTGCGAAAATGAAGCAAAATTTAAGAAACATTAGTGCTGTTGATATCTGACCTCCCTGGAACAAAATCTTTCTGAAAAGTGGCGTAATGCGGTAATGGTGATTTCGTAAATTGTTATCATTCTGTGGGGTTGTTATTAAATACCACATTAGCGTGCCTATCATTGAAAGAAAATTCCCGTGCAGCTCGCTTGCAAAACAACTACCGTGTGTCCCAAGCTATTTTCATTTATTGCTTAATGTCACAGCGTAATTTCCCATACGGAGGAGCCAAAAGTGCTGCCTGATCTGGTAAAATAAAAAGGCAACATTTGCTGTATAAATCTCAGTAATTCACTAATTGCATTTAAAAATACTGACCCATTTACCTCTGTCAGATCTTCGTAATGATACGCGGAATGCTGGATAGCGGCCACTTGCACCAGGAGAAAGTCCTGCTTCTTGATTACTTGCCACAGAAGTTAAATTTCAATTTAGAAAACGTTGTTTTGGCAAGCTTAATATCAAGACTCAAGACAATCACTTCAACTCAAATGACGCAACTGTGTTTCTTCTTCACTGCTCTAATTCGAAGTTATCGCTTGAATGACATCACGGAATATGAATCGCATTATAGACGCAATGAAGCACAGCTGAAG
>JANSTR010158128.1:0-10261 GCA_025434805.1 Antipathozoanthus remengesaui
CGGAAAATTGTTTTCGTCAACCCTCGGTTGATTTTATATGAGAGATCAATTGCCAGGTATAGCAAACCTTAAACCTATTGGTGCAGGGTTCAAGATAACCCTGATTGTCCCCTTTTCTCATATAAGAGAATTGGGATTCATCCCCTTGAAGAAGCTATCTTGTTGCAGCGGCCACTGTTGCCACTAGAGCTACATTGGTATAAGACTTCATCTCTTTCTCTGTTATCCAGCACCAGGTATCATGAAGGTAGAATATGTTGATAATCTTAGTGTGTTCATAATGTGCTCAGGTGCCTAAGTGTTTCGGGAACAGTGCGAAGATTACATCATAATCCTAGCCATGTCAACGTCTTTGCTGATGGTTTCCATGTTTGTAGCTATCTTTCTGCTTCTTCTTGAAATATTCATCATAAAGACAAGTGCGAGGATATGACCTTACATTCAAGAGTATTATTCATTTTCAGAAGTGGAATACATTTTAGATGATCCCTTGAAACTCATTGCGAAGACGAAACAGGTGCGTTTCAATTACGATAGTAGTTTAGAAGTACATACCTTAATGCTGAGATATACTGTATATTGTTTTGTTTCTATGAATATTATTTATCAAATCCAACATATCTCATTCCACATAATATGTCCAAGTAAGGGGCACAGAGCATCCTTAAAAGTGGGGACTTGCTAGTCACTTGAGTAAGCTGGGGATGAAGAGGGATCTATCTCTCAGTGTCTCTGACTTCTTATGTTTTCAAAAGGCGAGGGTGCTAAAGTGTCAACCACATGTTTGAACTCTCTGTAAGTACAGTATACACTTAATGACTGCTCCCTCGGGAAACATCTGTTTTGTTTCCCCAGAATCTCGATGTTTCGTGAGACGAAGTCAAAATTGGAGGGAAAAAAACAGATGTTTCCTGAGGGAGCAGTCATTAAATGTTTTGTTATATAGCATTAAAACAAAATAAACCACAAGTTTTAAAATAAAACAAAGTTTTTCACTCTCAAACGTGACAGCACAACAGCAATGTTCACCGGCTGGTCAGCAATTTTCAACATGGTGACCATCCAGGTAACATTTAATTTGAACTCATCCACGTGACCTCCATTTAGCCAATGAGTGCGTGCATTCGAGTCGAAAACGTACTTGCTGTAATTTATAACAATCCGACATATCTGCTTTTCGTATTCCAGCAGTTGTTGTGCTTTCATTCCTATAATTTTGTCTTAACATCATAAAAGTAAACTCACTATCACAAGTTTATTTTTGTGACACCTTTCGTGTTAAAGTCAAGATGTTATTTAATGGAAAATCAAAGATCTGTTTATTACATGCAAATTGTTCATTATCAGGGTTACAGCTCTAATGATAAGGTTTGCTAAATGTATTTTTGAAAGGTTAATATTGTTATTATTTTCAGCTCGCTTCCCAACTCGATGAAATGCGTGAAATCCCGTGCTGTGCTATAAAGGTGCCCCAGCAGTCCAGTGAAGAGAGGTAAGAGCTACAAGCATTGTAAGTTGTCATTTTAGTTATATGTAGGGCATTGAGAGAACTTCATTATATGTATTAAGTAAGAACCTACTTGTGTTTTTACTGTAATGTTGTAATGTCCTGGATAGATCGTATATGATTGAATTCCTTGCTTGCAGTAAGCCTAGATTCACCGATCTTAAGTGGCTGTTGTTTCTGGATAATCCTGTGTTTTCTAGGTTTTTATTTTTTATTTGAGTTACTGATTTCAAACTATCTAGAGACTGCAACACCTGATAGTGCTTTGCTCCTAGGATCACGTACGATGAGAAACTTGTGGAGCTGGTATCTACCTATGGAACTGTGGCTATGGATGGACAAAACAGGTATGATGTTACATGTAGCGAGATTAAGGTTGAACACGTGAAGGTTGTAGCGTAAGAGATAGGTACAGACACGTAGAGACAATGCAGAAGAATCTTACAATTTGGAGTATTTTTGTTCCGTTGCTCATTTACTAATTTCTAACCTATTAAACCAATTTTCTAGTTACTTTTAATAACTCGTGGCATCCAATACACAGTACCAAATTGTATGTCAAGTTAGCTCCTGTACCCAGAGTATATAGGACCCTCGTAAATAATTATTTAATGTCATTGTGTAATCGTCTTTTTGTAGAGAATTCTTACACCTGCGGAGCATTTTTGCCAGTGTCACAACCACGTATCAATATTACCGACACCACCTGTGCAGTGTTATCCTAAGCGTACAGTTTAGTTTAATTAGTTTAAACTTTTAACTGAGTTCTATACCATATTTGCTGAATAAGACAAAGTTGGTTTTTTGTTGTTTTACAACTGATTTTTGTAAGAAAATGTTTTCTAAGGGTGAACTGTTGTTATTTTCACTTTTGAGATAATGTAGCCCATCTTGAAGTTCCCCGATCTGTTCTCACTATAGAAGTTAGGTACTACTTCTTTGTTACGAAATGGAAAGAGAATGTATTCATTTATAGCTTGACGAGACGTGCCAAATAATGACACAATATAGAATGTTGGGTAGACACACACTAATGTTCTATTCTTGCGACTTTGTCAATTGTGAAGGTTTACAATGAAAAAGCTGTTAGAGGTGACAGAGGAAGACTTGAGGGCCAACGAGGAGCAACCATTTTTCGAGGAGAGAGTTGATGAATCGGCGACGGATAATGCTGACCCTACAGCAAATAATGCAAGTGGTATGCGCCGGACTGTAGTTGCATCCAAGCTGCTTCACGTTGCTTGTAAGTTACTGGTGTCCCACCTTTGAGGGCGGTATCTTAACAGCGAGCTTGTAACTTGTATGCTGGTGTTTGGAGCAGTATAACAACCCTGGAGGTATATGATAGTGTTTGGAGCCATCCTTTTTGTCATTACAGATCGCCATGAACTGGTGCGTGTGACGCATATCAGTGACCCGTGCCACTTTGTCGTGCAGAGGCTGGCAGACTTGGAGCAGCTTAAAGTGATCATGAATGCCATCAACGTCAGCTGTGAACATAGTGATGACCCAAGTGACCTCTTCTTTGAAGTACAAGTTGGTAAGCGGGTATTATAGTACAGTTTAACTCCCGATAATTCGAACTCGGTTAATTCGAAGTCCCCACTAATTCAAAGTAAAGTTCATTTCCTTTGGTTTTGCCCCACTTTTATGAGTCATTTTACCTCGGATAATTCGAACTCTTCGCTTATTCGAAGTAATTTCTTTTCCCTTTGACTTGATTTTACCCCGATAATTCGAAGTTTAATTGCCAAACTGAATGAAAACAGACGGTGTCAGATCACAGTTTACCAATGCTTTTATCCACTGAATATATATACGGTCTGGGATTGTTCACTGTTCATTTATCCCTTTAAACATATGCTTTAAATAAATATTTGAAGAGTGTTTAGTGACAACAAATGGTTTAAGAATGTTTGGCTTTCACTGAGAAATTTCTGAGAAACTGTTTTATTGATAAAAACGAAATAACACGTCACTGTTAAAAACAATCAGAGACAACAAAATTTGTTCACCACTATTAATTATATTGTGTTAATAATGTAAATAAAGGTATACAAGGATGAAACTGGTGTATTTATACTTAACCCCGATAATTCGAAATCCCGCTAATTCGAAGTATTTTTCGTTTCCCTTGAGACTTCACATTATCGAGGTTCAACTGTAGTTTGAAATCTCCTTCAAAATACAGTTAAAACTGTGTGTAGAAGACAGGACAGAAGTTAGGATATTAACAATGTTACCAGTGCCGTCTTCCTTGTCCACAGGCACAGTCTGCTGTAGTCAGTTCACAATGGACAATCAGTGGTACAGGGCCAGAGTGGTCAATGTTCTCTCTCCATCCCATCCGACCCGGTACCCCACCCTGGAAAATGGTTTGTGTGTGGAGGTAACCTACATTGATTATGGCAACAACGAGTGGGTTCCTCTTTCAAGGTATGCCACAACCGTCATAGTGGTCAATAGTGGTCAATAGTGGTCAATAGTGGTCAATAGTGGTCAATAGTGGTCAATAGTGGTCATCTGATGCTGCTAATGACAGCAATGTTAGTTTGATGGTGGTGACGTTGATTAATTTAGTTTGTCACTTTTCTCAGTGCAAGTGAATGGTTTGAACTGCGGTTGGTGACATTTGAATGAAATATAAGCATTGCAGTTTGAAAAGACATGGTCAGCAGTTGCCTTAAAAAAATACCTGAAAAAAATCATGCTTGGATGGGATTCGAACCTGTGACCTGCTATCTCTGTTGCAGGTATCTCTCTAACCCTAACCCTAACGGTGAACCCTTACCAACTCGACAAACAAGCCCTCTGGGAGATGGCCACATTGTGATTTTCATCAGATGGTTAACATATATATGAACAGGTCCCTCTGGCTGACGTTGAGGGTTTTCTCCGGGTTCTCTGGTTTCCTCCGTGAATAAATACTGCAGATTACACCAACATCTGAGCAGTTTCTGGTTTAGCGAGGGTAATATATGAAACTTATGTTAATGTTAAATTAAGTCAGTTGTTTCAAGTTTTGCCAGGCTGCTCAAGTTGTTGTTCCAAAGTTCTCTGATGACCACATTTCATTCACATGCTTTCACCACCCTGAGGTGGACCCAGGAGAACTTATCATGCCTCGTTACCCAGTTGGTAGAGGCCTTCAGCAGCCTTTGATTATTTTAGTGTTCATATCCGAAGCGAGGTCATAATTGGACTGTGAATACGGATTTTGTACGTAAAGTTCCATTTAAATGTGTAAGTTTACATTTTTTTGTATGTATTATTTCTTTACGTTTATATTTGTTATCATTGCTACAATTCCGTGTTTTCTGTTCCAACCGTTAGACTAAGAAAGATGAACAGCAAGTTCCTTGAGGTGGCCGAGTTAGGAGTCGCTTGTTCTCTTGTAGATATTGTACCCCCATTTGAGGTAAGTGCATTATAATAGGCAAAGAACTATGTTATGGTAACTTCATAGTTGTTATAGCCACAAAAGGAACTGGTGACGTCTTTTTCGTTTTGTAACCTGTAATATCTGGGATGAAATACAGAATATTGGTGTTTTTTCAACAGGAAGACAATTGGCCATCGAAGGCTATCAAAGCATTTGGTAGTCTTACAGGAGACAAACCTCTGCTGATGACAGTAAGTTTTAGAGATTGAAATGTTGTTTCTTATTTTTTCAAGTTGTCATTCATACTGGTGGGTACAGTATTTATAATGGCATTAACGTTTTATGGCTTTGAAAGAATTAAATTACAGGTGAGTTATGAGATGTAGTAGCTTTTGGAGTCAGGCTGCTACCAAACTGCACTGAAGGTTAACAAAAATTAAAATGTTTAAAGGTAATCCACTAGTCATGATTCTCAAACAATGGAAAGAAAGCTGAATTTGCAACAACAAAGTACTAATAAATACTAATAAAGATTTGATATTATTTTGATATAGAGTTGTATAGAGACAGTATCATTGCCATTGTCTCCATTGCCACAGAGTACATTATGGCTGGTTACGGTTTAAGGAATGGAGAGTAAATGCATGTTTTAAGATTTCCCTATGTATGTGGGTCCGGGACCATGGCATTGAAATGTGTGTGGACGTGATTAGTACTACTGAAATTGAATGCATCCTTTCTCAACGGGGAGCCAGTACTTGTACATGTAAGTGGTCACTTTTCTCCAGACGTGTTTGTTGTGACACATTTCAGGAACCGATGGAAGTTCTTTGATGAAAAACATTTTACGTGCGAATTACTTCAGGTGTCAAACTAACATTGAGTCATTGCTAGTTTTTCCCTTACAGTACACACTAAGAACAGAATAAAGCAGCAAAACTAATATAAACACATTAGGACTAACTCGCAAAATAGTTGCTTTGCGAGACTGTAAACTCAGTCAGACAATGGAATGAATCCATTGACAGTAGTGACTTTTTTCTTGTGATATAGGTTAGTGACCGGGTTTCTTGTGATATAGGTTAGTGACCGGGTTGGTGGCAAGCTGTACGTTGACTTGCGAACCCCAGAGGATGATGAACCCACTCAAGATAACGACAGGCCAGCTTCCGTCCGAGATGCTCTTGTATTCTTAGAAGTTGCCAGATTTACATCACCTGCATCCCGACCCACAGCCGGAGGTAAGAAGACATTCAAGGATTGAAACTAAAAGTCATCTTCATTTGAAAGCTTTGTAAACGTAAGGTAGGGTTGCAACCTTCTGTAGAAAGTTATCGTATTCAACATGGTTTCCTCTTAATAGTTAAAGATGTGTGTAAAAGCAATACCTTTGCTCCAACCAAGATTCTCACGTATCTAACACATTTTTTGGTTTTTGTAAAATAGTTTTACAGCTTAATTTAGGGTTTACTTTCACTATACATTCATTAGAGTTTATCTTTAGGTACAATGTATATTCCTTCACAGTGTTGGATGGTAAGAAGGAATTTTATTTCCACTACAAAAGAGAGTCTGAATACATTTGCTTAATTTTCCCAGGCCAGTTATTTGTACCAAGCAGACATTTCAAGGAGTCACCTGAAATTGAAAGTGATTCTTTTGTGGATGTTCTTATTACTCATGTCCTCAACCCAGGAGAAATATTTCTACACAAGGTATGTTCATTGCAGGATGATACCAAGTTCTGTGGCCATAAACCATACCCGTAATTAATGTTATTATCGGTAATACTATAACTGTTCTTCTGTTGCTGCAAACCCTGTACATGTGTCTCTTATACGACCAGATATCAATATAGAAGTAAGATATTTGGTTTTTAGCAATTAACTAATTTGGGAGACCTTTGGCCACTGAGGCAGTTGTCTGCTGTATCAACCTATCTAGTCATCCATTTGCCTGCTGTATCAACCTATCTATTCATCCATTTGCCTGCTGTATCAACCTATCTATTCATCCATTTGCCTGCTGTATCAACCTATCTATTCACCCACTTGTCTGCTGTATCAAGCTATCTATTCATCCATTTGCCTGCTGTATCAACCTATCTATTCATCCATTTGTCTGCTGTATCAACCTATCCATTCATCCACTTGCCTGCTGTATCAACCAATCTATTCATCCACTTGTCTGCTGTATCGGCCTATCTATTCATCCATTTGTCTGTTGTATCAACCTATCTATTCATCCATTTGCCTGCTGTATCAACCTATTCATCCATTTTCTGCTCTATCAACCTATCTATTCATCCGTTTGTCTGATGTATCAACCTATCTATTCATCCACTTGCCTGCAAACCTTCCATCGTATTTACCTGCTATTTTCTGTCAGCCAACAAACAACATAGTATTTATAACGAATGCACTTTGTTGATGCAAAGTTTTATGGTACTGAAAACCTTTCTGTTTCAAGGTTTCATAGTTATGCTAAATATGCTCTCTGGTCATAATGTTTTATCTATGCATTATGAGGTTTCTTCATGACGTTCTGTGATCTTGTCCATCGTAACATTTTGATCTATGAACATTACGCCATGCCCCATTTGCAACATTATATTATCCGGTTACTTCATTTTTTTCATGCAGTCGCTTCATTACGTTATGTGGTTACTTCGTTATGTTATGCAGGTACTTTAATACTACATCACTATGAAACAAAAACGCTTTCGCTACCATACAACAGTCATGGCGTTCCATACAATCGTGTGACCGTCACTTTCTTAATGACGATGCCTGAATCGGTTTTTCTGTTTTATTGTTGCCATGGCATGGTATAGAACTCGGCCTTAAAGCATTTTAATAATTCCAGTTAGTATTATCTTGTCAGTTTTTTCTGTTTCTTAGTACATGGTTGATCCATATCTTTTAAACTTTAACTTAAACTTTGTGAAATTTTTATTCAATTATGTAAATATTTTTATGTCAATGTTAATCGACATTATTCAGTTTTGTACTGCAAAGTTGATAATAAACAAAGATTAATATTATTATGGCATACTGTATATTATATAGGTATACCAATTATTATCATCACAATCATCGTTATTTCTGCTTTGTAACAGAGGGAAGACAGTTTTAATACCGAGAAATTGCTAACAATGTTTCCTAACTTGATGACAGATTCAGCCTGATGATACTCTTGAGCTGGACAGAATAATGAAGGAGCTTTCACGCATGTATGGTGGGAGTCGAGGCAGAGACCAATGGAGGGTGCCATGGCCGTACCGAGGTGAGATCCTAGTGTTCTTTCCCCTGGATATTAATTAATGTACAGGGTGTTAGGGACCAATGGAGGGTGCCATGGCCATACCGAGGTGAGATTGTTGTGCCCTTTCTCCCCTGTATTATGTATGCAGATAATAAGTTTTACTCTTTTCCTAATAGATACTTGTAGATGTTATTTTAAGATTGATGTTCTAAAAGTATAAAGTAGAAAACTTCAAAGTTCAAATAATATCAGTGTTTAAGTGCTATTGTTCCTAGGATTATATTCATGTTTCACCAGAATTTTGTACAAGTAGGGTTGAAAGCATATTTATATTCTGTTATTTGGATGTTTTCACCGTCAAACTCTTGTGGTTCAGATGTGTTTTGATAATAAAAATTGTTTCTCCAATGCACAGCCGCTTGTCAAATAACCACTGGGAATGGGGACCGCCATTCACTGCTTCTTCCTTTGACTTCTCTCTTATGACAGGTCTGGTGTGTGGGGCCAGGTTTTCTGAAGACGGAGTTTGGTATCGGGCTCTCATAACTGGTGAGTGTTTGTTTATTTTAAGTGCATTCACACAATGGAAAACAAGAACTCGAACAGCATTCAGAACATACAAAGGTAGTTACTACTTACAAGCTGCCTATCATCTGCTAGAGATGGCAGTCGTACCTGTAACAATATTTCCACTGGTTCTGTTAGTCAGGAGAACAATAGAATTATGTTGGTAACTTAGGATTTAGGGATGTGTTTATAATTCTCTGGTTTAATCCGTGAATACTGCCAACTAATTGTTTAACCAAAAATAAATTTACCAGTACAAAAAAAATGATCACAGTGTTGGTAATTTTAGTTGTGGTGTTAGTGGCAGTTGTATCAGCTGTAGTGTTAGTACTGTAAGTATGTTCCTTTGTTTCACAGCTGTTCACAGTGATGAAACTGTCGATGTCAGTTATGTGGATTTTGGGAACTCGGAAACTCGACCTTTCAGTGAAATCAGAAAATTACCAGACATGTTCTTGAGTTTGCCTAAACAGGTGAGTTAACCAGCATTGCTGGCATGCAATCTTTGCGATTGCCAAATCTTACCAAATCACTTCATCTTGTTCCAAGGCATTTAAAATGGCATTACTCCGCCCAGCTTGGGACCGCAGGCAGGCTAGTATAAAACCAACTGTGCCTCCGAGGTCCACGCGTTACGTTTATGACCCTAATAATATAAACAATAAAAATCATTTCAATTCTTGTTCGCAAAATTTCGTTTTGTTTTTCTTTCAGGCAGTTTGTGCGTGTTTAGCAGATATGAAACCATGTGACGAGGCTGCTGAGTGGAGCGAAGAGGTGATATTCTAATATGCTTTGTTATATAATCAAAGAACTATTGTTCTCCTAATATCATTGTATTTTGACTTGCCTATAATCTAACAATTACTGTAAATAACCGCCATTCTATATTTGCGCTTTGATTTCAAACTGTATAATAGGTTGTCAAATTGTTTCAGCTATGTAGGGTTGTATATCTTGTGCCCTACCCGATAACTGCTCATGTGGAAATAGAAGTTTGATTCTTTACAAACCAATCATAATGTAACAGTTTAGACATAATCCACACAAATTGGCATTTCTCTTCGTGCATACGTTTTTTGAACCAGTGACTATATAATTATCTTGTTTCGATGTTTCAGGTAAAATCCAAACTGTCTACAATGCTGATGAATAAAGCGATGGTAGTGAAAGCTCAAGGTATGCAACCACTCTAGTTAGTTTTAGTTTATTGTTTGGAGTGTCACAGAATGGTGATACAACTTTCTTGATATGATTAGCGCTACCTTTGTGGTAGCTCTGATCGATGTAAAAGTCCATATTTGGAAAATCTTTATTCATGTAAGAGCAAAGGACCTCGAGGCACGAGGGTTCAAAATAATTTTACAAATCGTAACGCGTTAACATTTGAAGGTTACAGAGCATGATGCATGTAACATTTTTTCAGTTTTTTTATTTTTGTACCTTTAGAAACTAGACTATCTATACTTTGCATATGTGAAAGTTTCATTTCGATATCTTTCATACATTCTGAGATATCGCGAAAACCATTTTTGCCTTGA
>JANSTR010158139.1:0-10261 GCA_025434805.1 Antipathozoanthus remengesaui
GGAGGGAGGGGGGAGGGGAGGGGGAAATGGCAGAAGAGAGGGAGTGAAAAAATAATCCGACATTTTCTTACAAAGAAAACTCTTCTTCGAATCTAAGCTCCTGACTGATTTATAACTAACTGATATCTTTTTTATTATCCTGTGTTAGTTGCTTTCTGAGGCTTCTTGACTTCATCCACATCGTCAGTCTTTTAACGTATTGAGTTAACGTATTAACATTGATTGTACAAGTATTCGTATGAGCGGGAGTGCAATTAAAGATCAATTTGACTTGTGATTTTGAAGATGTACCGTATTTATTCGAATAAGCGCCCTCTCGAATAAGTGCCCCCTGCTTAAAACGACCAAAAATTAAATAAGCGCTCCCTCTCGCATAAGCGCTCCCCTGAAACAAAAGTACCATAATCGCTGTTAAATCGCGTTTTATTAGAACTGCAGTGTTAACTGTTGGTTTTGACTGAAACGTTTTCTTAGACTGTATATATCTCGTGTATTAGACTATTGCGTGAATACTAGAATATTTTACTGGACAGTATCGTCATGTTGCACTTTGTTGTGTAGTAAAAGATACAAATAAATTTGCTCAAGATTCCAAATTAACTAAAGACTAAAATGGGAAAATTTAATAAGCGCCCCTCTCGAATAAGTGCCCCCGTTAAACAACCAAAAATTAAATAAGCGTCCCGGACGATTATTCGAATAAATACGGCATAGTAATTGCGGCCGGTGCAAGCAGGGTCACATTTCCTGAACGAAAAAGTATATTGCTGCCGTTTGCTGAAAGCGTTGTATACACAGTTGCTATGTAACCAATCAACCAATCGAGCTTTTTGCCGAAGTCATGGAGGTCACCTTCGAAGCAACATGCAGATAAC
Organism: Antipathozoanthus remengesaui; assembly: GCA_025434805.1. Taxonomy (NCBI): domain Eukaryota; kingdom Metazoa; phylum Cnidaria; class Anthozoa; order Zoantharia; family Parazoanthidae; genus Antipathozoanthus; species Antipathozoanthus remengesaui. The sequence continues at coordinate 876 of JANSTR010158139.1, forward strand.
CCGTAGTAGCGTTGATTCCTGCCTTGTGTTTGCCAAATAAACTAGACAAAATATATTTCCGCACATCGGTCACAACCTGTTGAAAAACGAATCTAGAAGCCATTATTCCCATCAATCAGTTGAGATCGTCGTAAGTAATACAACGTTTAATTTGCTACCCATTCCTAAAACAAGATAATGATTTCATTGAGAATCATGCCCCTGCCGAAGAAACTTATAAGCCCGATGTTATTCTACAGTCATTTGGTATATTGTAAGATACCACAAGCAACAACGCCGATGTAGGAACTAGCGACCGACGTTAAAGCGTATAATAAAATCAACCACGGGTCGGCGAAAACAATTTTCCGCGCCGTAATGCTCCGACGAAGTCTAACGTTCGAAACGTCAGATTTCTTCCAACCTTACGACGTTTTTACCTATGTATGTATGTATGTATGTGTATGTATGTGTGTATATATTTATTATATATATATATTATGTATATATATATATATATGTTAAAAAACTATTTACTTAGAGCCGGTTCGACGTCGAAGGCGATTCTACAAACGGCCATAGGGACTGCTTTTTGAGCAACTCAATCCAAGTACTTGCACCCAAACTATAAAAATATGAGAGTGTGTTGTCAAATGCGTCACTGGCATCTATCGATTTCTTCGATACATCATAATGATAGATATGGCAAGTATCGAAGCGCTGATGACAATAGCGGATCCTGTTTTCCAAGAGCTCGAGTCCCAGCGTTTTCCTTCGGGTTCCTCTTCCCCCAGTACATCTTGTCTTAGGTACTTCAGTGCAGCATCTTTCCAAAACCTGGTAGCTTTATAAAGGATGAAGTCCGGGTGAATATTCTCGATAACCTTAACAAGAGTTTCTGCCTCCTCTCGAGGAAAGCTCTTGAAATCCTGTAGGTACCTCTGATAGGTGCGAATACTAAAGATGATCGCCTTACTCTTCTCTAGCTTTCGTAGTGTCTGATACTCACAGCGGAACGTTAGAATAAGTCCCGTTTTGGCTCCTTCGTACGGCCGCGGGCCATCCATCGCATTCTTGCCTGTCATGTGGCCATCGGGTATGTACAGATCAAGAGGGCTGTCCAGGTCGTTGTAGATGGCCCAGTTACCGCGGTAGACCGGCGCATCTGGAGACATTGTTTTAAACAGGTTGTAAACGAGCGACTTCAGATGTTTGGTAAAGCCGTCGACCGGTTGATGGATATCTATCAGAAATAAGAAGAAAAAGAATTACCAAGTCACCACCAAGGTTATCGCAGTCACTGGCATTCACAATTCATAAGAAAACGAAAACTAAAATCACCAACATTATCGCAGTCACAGTATTTTTTTGCAAGTTCGTGTAGAAGTTTGATATGACGTAAACGGGGCCGGGAATGGGTGACAAACGAAGGAATTTAGGGCTTGTTTACATGGAGATGAGGTACCACGGGGATGTGGGGTAACTTGCCGTTACAACACGTCGTTTCACCGGCATTTTTATTTGTTTATAAGCTTAACAACCACGCATGGAACAGAATCATTTCAACACCGCCCCGGGGTCACAAAAATTTCATGTAAACACGGGTAATTTTTTTCCACGGTCAAGCAGGTTACCCCACACCCTCGTGGTACCTCACCTCCATGTAAACAGGCCCTTAGATAAAGCCGTTCGTAATCATTCTTCTTGTTTTAAAGGGCAGAAAATGATTGGTGTTATTCGTTCTGGAACCAGTCGATGAAAACTGTTAAAATGACAAGTCATTTTGTTTCTCTTTAATAATGAAAGTGAGTGTTTCTCAAACTTCGAATTTGACAACATTGACATATCTGCTTGCATGAAAGTCGACAAAAGTAACACTGAGAAGTCTATAAAGAGAGAATTATTACGCATTCGAAACTGTAAGTTTTTATCGCATGCCTTTTAGTGCAGCACAACATGTCTTGTGCTCAAAATTAATTTGTATATATATGTGAAGATCGTCGTATTTGGTTGTTATAATTACAAATATTTTCGTATGTGTAGTGTTTGCATGTGATATAAAAATATGTTTGTAACAGTTGAATAAAGAATCTTACTGAATCAAGAAACGACTTTTGTTGATGTGTTCGTACTGTCGCCGTACTGATTTCTGACCTTGCCGGATTTACCTTTTACTACCTGAGACCCATCTTCTCGGATGATTTGCTCCCATTGCGACCTCCAGGTATGGAGACAAGTAAACATGGTAAATCCTGTCAAATATAATAGCCACTGGTAACAACTTTGTAGTGATAGCAGTGGCCGTATTAATAACAGTAGTATCATAGGTCTTCACAGTTCCGCATTGTAGATAATCATCAGATCTTCTTCTTAGATTATCATAGAAAATCATCGTAGATCATCACAGATCTTCATTGTAGATCATCATCAGATCATCTTGGATCATCGTAGAAAATCATCGTAGTTCAGCATAAATCCGCATTGTAGATCATCCTGGATTATTATCGTAGAAAGTCATCGTAGATCATCATCTCAGTCGTTCGATCATCATCGTAATAGATCATCGTGGGTCGTCATAGAAACGCATCGTAGATCATCTTGTTATAACTGTTATATCATCGTCGTAGAAAATCATTGTAGACCAACATCAAATCAGCATCGTAGATCATGGTAGAAGTCAGGTGAGGAAGGAAGATTATACACGCATTAAGAGTTTGGGGAAAAGTGAGCACCAAACTCAGAAGTCCGCCATATTTGATATTTTCGATTGTGTGCACGTGAATATTTATTTGCGTTTATTATTGAATTGTTCATGTTTTTGCGGAAGAAACCTCTTGCAGGCATATATACAATTTGATAATGGCGTTTGGTGCTCACTTTTTCCGGCTCACCGCCCAGCATGCATTGCTAGCCGCTTGGAAATCCCAAACTCTTACTGCGTGTATATCTAGCTCAGTATAGAAATTGTGTTCACGGGTAGTGTTCATGGAATGATAGCCTGGTTCATAAACGGAAGGGATCGTTTTTAAATTTATATTTTGTAGGCAGGCCATTCCATCTAATGTGAAATCTCAAAATAGAGTTTCGTGCCAGTTTTATGCGAATGCGTGAGAAATAGTCGTAAAAGCGTGAAATCGCCTCGCAATGCGTGAGACAGCTCGGGCGTGGTCGAACCTTAATTATGATATCAGTTACAAATTAAGTTTTTTATTTGACTAAGCAGTGTGTAATCTCGCGTAAAGGTGTTTGCAGTGTTTTCATCCATCAGTAGCCATCCCAAAATTAAGGGCATCTACAAGCTTCTACAATTTTCCATTGACCGGACTCCCAAAAGATACTTTGTTATGACTCTTGCGTTTTCATCCTTTAAGAAGAAAGTCCGCAATTATGCCCGCCTACCTGTAAGATTTTGGACCATTTGAAGGTGATATTCATTTCGAATTTGAGAAAACTTTTGCAAAGTACTATTATTGTGCTTTTCATCTCTACTTGTGCCCCAAGCCCAAAGATCGAGCGTGTTTCTATAAATGCATCATTGTATGTATCGCAGCAAAAGCTGGATACCTTTTTTTAGTAATAAAGAGTCGGAGTCGGACATTTTAACTTTACTCGACCTTTCATGGCGTTACAGTTTCATGAAGATAATTAACGTCTGAGCTTGAATTACGTTATGATTGCAAATACGTAATATTAGGAAATACATGTATTTTGGAAACAAAATTTGCAAAACCAAGTAAATTTTCATCCGGGTATTCATCCCGATTTGAGTCTTGACGCAAAGGCTTGGCTGCCCAGCCAGGAAAACCAAAATGGCGGATGTGTACTCCATGTGATGTTTTGTTTTACAAGTTTAGTTGCTTTGGAGAGAAAACCCTTGGTGTGCTGACTTGGTGGATCAGTGACTGAAGTGCCCCAAATCAGGTAAGCATTTTGCTCCGAGTTTGGTGATTGAGAGCAATGCATTGACATCGATTCATTGTCATTGATTGAATAATGAATCTTTGAATGTGCATCGATATATCGTTCTTGCTTCTACACTCTAAGTCTTAAAAAGAATGCAAATACAAATTCTTTGATTCTAACAAGGATGGAACCAATAAATGGACCTGTATGCTGTACTGCAGTGGCGGCCAATAAAATATTCTTTTGTCAGCATTCAAATTGGCCAGGCTACAATCACAGACAAAAGTAGTTGGAACACCCCGCTCCCCAGTTCAATGTTGAGGCGCTTTGGGCATGGCAGCCGTTCTTGACAACTTCAACATTGGAAAGGGGAGCGGGGGACGCTTGGTGTTCCAACACTTTTGTCCATGATTGTAGCTTATGTTCTGCTGCATTTCCTTGCTATTCTTGGTGCATCTTCAGGAAGGTGGGTTGGTAGTGGTGCCAGCTGTAAGACCTATTGAAACTACAAAAGTTAAACCATAAATGAAACAAATACCTGGACCACTATACCAAGACACCAAGTACACTGTATTATTGTGTTGTATCATCTTCATTATAAGATACTGTATATAAGCTACCTTTATGACAACGAATAACTTCTGAGTCATTCTTATGCATTTGCAGGTATTATGCTTGTCTTTGTGGCCATGAAGATCTTGTTGAATATCTGTTGGTGAATGGTAAATCTATTATTTCTCCGTACCTGTTTTTTGTTATTGCATGGGTTAACGTTCCCACTATTGAACTCAGTGGATTTTACTATTCTCCGGTTTCAGATAATTATTCTCGCGAGATTTTTACTTTAGTTAACTTGCATATATGTCAACAGTCTCCTGATCAGCCATGAAATGACTTTACACATATGGAGTGATCATGAACTCACAGAGGTCTTTTTAATACATGCACTGACTCAGTCAACAAATTTTGGAATTCCTTTCAGTTACCGAATTCATTTTTGAGATTCAAAATCTCTTTAATAGGTCCGGCTTTAAGATATAAACCAAGTACATTTTCAATTTCTTATAAATATTATTGTAGGCCAATCAATTATGTACAATATATTATATGTGTGTTAAGTTATACTGTAGATTAGGATTAAGTTCAGGAGATACCGGTGATTTCGAATTAAATATTTTACTTTGATTCGTGCTTGTACATATTTAACTATCTTATTCATGCTGTAAATTCATTGTAATTGTATTTTAGTATATAAAACAATACTATTTATGGCTCAAGTTCACGCTAATCTAGTTTCCCTGCCGAATAAATAAAATTCTTTATTATCGTTATAATTATTACTATTGGACCAAGTCTCGTCCAATTTCTTCTCCTTCTCTGATTTCACAGAAAATTTCTATTTTTGCCAAGGATTTTTGCCCTCACAACTTCTTTAATTTTTAAATAATATTTTGCCTTCCATTACTGTATTCTAGAGCTTCTCCTTTGTTTCGGCTTACAGTTAGAGGGAAGCTTGCGAAAAGCAGAAACAGAGACAGGAAAATAGAAAGTTTCCCATTCCTTCTGTTTCCATTTTTGTTTCTTTCAGTTGTTGTGTTTCTGTCTCCGTATCTTGATCCTTTAAAGTAACGTTATTTCTGTCTCTGCTTCACCTTGTGTTGCTTGTTCAAGCAATGCTTATGACCAATTGATATTTAATTTAGTAGAGTAGTTTTGAACTTTAATAATATATTTGTTTGTTTTGTATTGCTTGCAAACTATCGTCTTGTATTGTCAATGATAGAAAACAATACATGTAGATCAAGTGAAGTAGTGCTATACAAGGATGTTTTGTTACATGTACTAGTTCGTTTTAAAAAGACTGTTAGGAATTGTATAGAAGATCAAGTTCAGAATTACCTCTGAGTGAACAAAATAACTTTTTCTATTTTTTTATTCTGTAAATTCTAAATTGTGCCTGTTATGTGTAGGTGCTAGGTGTGAAGCCAACACATTTGACGGCGAGCGCTGCCTATACGCTGCACTCAATGATCGGATAAGGAAAGTGTTGAGGAATTTGAACGCTATTACCCCAGAATGCATGAGGAGGGATTCTTATCGGGAGTGTCTTAGAAGGTTGGCATTCAACTTTAAATTTGTTCCACGGTCCATGGAATAACAGTAGTTTGTAATACCAAAGTGTACAGTTTTTGGTATGTACGTTAGCATCTGCGTCTAGGATGCAACTTTAACCCAAACTTGAATATTACTTAGTAAAAGAAATTTGAACGGTAATTTGTCCTAGAAATCTATTCCATGTATTTTCTGGTAAATGTGACGTAACATTACCACTAACGTCGACTTGGCTGATGTAATCGAGTGTGAAAAAGTTTATCTCGTTTATGTAGTGCATGTTTGAATAGTAATATTACCTTTACTAATCACAGGAATAAGTTGCTAGAATTATAATAATACAAAAAGATACGAGATATTAGGGACAATTTGCGCAGTGAGTCTCTACTAAAAAAACTTAAATGGCGTTTCTTGATAATTTTGCGGCAAACTAATTTAAATGTTTTTGCAAAACATTAATTACAAAATTGCAGAACTTCGTTTACGTCTGACAGCACAGGCAGACCAATCTAACAGTGCTAGTTTCTAAAAAAACGAAGCCACGAGACGTAATGACTCACTAATTCTATATATTTATTGTAATTTGCGACGGTCGACTTTTGGTACATTTTAAGCAATCGCTGGAAGTGTCTCATAGATTCTACCATGTCTACAGTTTCTATCTTATGACCCCCAAAATATGTTCAGATAAACAAAGTTTCCTTACGTAAAAGTGGCACAAAGGCCCTTAGTATTACTATAAGGCACCAATACCCAGTGAGTGTTGCGAGCCAGTAACCATGCATAGCAATTCTAGCAAGTAATTTTTTTGGGATTGTTGTACTATTGTAGATAGTCTACAATATTTTTCTGATTGTTGCATGCTCAGTTTGTTGTATCGGCAAATGACAATAAATGTTTTAGCATAGGTTACAAATGTGCATGGATGCTAAAATATTCTCAGTTATTTTTTATCGAATACGTCCTTTGGGTTTCAAGAATTGCCATTAAAACAGTCAGCATATTTGGCCTTTTGGAATTCCGGTACGAATGACACATTTCGTTCCAGATTTTATATACAATCTCTCATTACGGAATGGCTAGTCGTTCTGGAATGACGTTTTCAGAAAAATCACGAACGAGTATATGTGTCAAGAGTGGTACCGGGGTGAAGTGAAACTCGATCGGGGATCATGTATAAACAGGGGCAGCGGCGGAGGAGGGGCTTGGGGGTCCTTTCCCCCTCCCACATTTTTGAAATTGTAAAGAGTTACTGAAAAAATATATTTTGCCCCCCTGTGACAATCCAATCCACGATTGACACGAATCTACTCAATTTATTTCTACAGGTCGACTCACATCTGAGTCTATATCAATAATTATAACTTTCTTTCAAAGCTCAGTTCTGTGTCCTTCTGTGATCTCAGTTCAGTTCTCACTTAGAAGAATTTCATACATGCACTCACATGCTCTGACAAGTTCAAATCTGGTAAAACCGGTTTCTCATGAATCGTTCATTTCCGCTTCCGCCTAAAACTACACAAATTTCACTACAAGCGGTGCGGTCCAGAATTTGTAGACGTAGGCGTCCTATTATCTATTACCTCTCTTAAGATGGACAAAAAGGCTAAGAATATTTGTACTTCAAACTGAAATTTGATTAACTATAATCTTGAAATTGGCAGAGGGTTGTCGCTCTCATCTTGTTTAAATATATATCAGATATTAAGTAGCGTGTCTTATTTGGGGTTACCGTATAGTTTTTCAAATAAACGCCCCTCTCAATGTTGGCCGAAAGGCCGTTTCCAGCAGAAAGAATAGTTCAACACTATATAACTATGAGTAAATACACGACTTCGAAAGCCTGTATTTATTTTGTCTTCTTTACAACAGAAAAATACACCGACACTGTAATTTCAAGCTTGTAAAGTTGTCACGGCAAATTCAGATACACGCTCCTCCAGAACGGCAGGTTTTAAATAAATACCCAGGGAGTTTACTCCAGACATTGTGTTTGTGTTGTTGAAGATGCCGAATCATGGTGCTTCACCTTCTCTTGTTGATCAACGAATCATTAGTTCTCCTCCAAAGATCTCAAGGACAACAGAACCACCGCCTTTGAAGATTCGGAATCCACAGTGCGGGCGATGTCACAATCTATTTCAGGCCGCGTTTGGTTTATCTTCTTACAACACCATTTGCATTGTATAAAACAGCTGAACAGCTCCTGGAATCCTTTTCTATAGTTTTCAATGAAGATGAAGTAAATGAACGGATTCACAGCTGGATAAACGTAGGACAAGAAATTTGCGCTAAATATCAGGTGTCTTGATTCACACGGTCGGCGAGAAGACCACACGAACGCTCTCAGGAAATAGTAAATGTTTAGCGGTAACGACGTTACGAGAAAAACAACAACCACCGTCACCAACATGTAAGTTATTCGTCTGTTTCTCTTGACCCTGCGCTGTGTCGCTTGCGGTGCCAAATGAAGCTTTGCCTTCTGTCGGTGAAGGAAGATTACTATGACCGAGTAGAGACTGGTAAGGAGTAGAAAGGGTACGATGGTGAAGGCGACAAGGAAGATGGTTAAATCAATCTTAACTGCTTGCGCATGGTCAAATGCCGGTTCCCAGCTGTACACACAGTATGCAGTTGTGCCTTTATGAATGATTTTAAAGCAATAAAAGAAAACAGAGGGTTCAACTGCTCCAAGCAGCCAAATCAACACAATCACAATAAAACACATTTTATTGCTGCGAATAGGCTGTCTTTTAAGTGGAAACACGACGCTAAAGAATCTTTCTAGCGCAATGACTTCCAATGAAAAGACAGAAACTGCTATTGATGTGCCTTCAGCAAACGCTAGTAACTTGCATGTTACTGAACCAATCACTCCGTCCAGCGGCCACACACCTCGCGGCAGGTAGATTTGTTTTATTCTTTTTGTGTAAGCGAACAATGGCAAAAGAAGATCTGAAACGGCCATGTTCAGGATAAGGAAATTGGTGATCGTCCGTAAGCTTCGGTTTCTGTAGATAACAGCAATAACCAGAGAGTTTCCACCGAGTGTAAGGATCAACAGCACAGAGTAAGCTATGGTCTTGATTGCTTTGACAAGGCTCGAGTCCAGAAAGGGATCGCAATCTTGTTGAGGAGACGCAGTTGATGAATTTACAGTTGGAGTTGCCTAAGTGATGAAGAAGGAGTATTAGAATATAAACAGTTTATTAAAATTTCCTATTTTTCCTGCTTTTTATTTTAGATAGAATGCATCATATAAAGTTGAGCATTTACTTTAACAATATATTCACAATTCAAATCTAATTGGGATACACAAACTTTTCATGTATATAACTGAAGAAAAGAAGTTATTATTCTAATTTAGTATAAGTGTATTAGCAAAATTATAT
>JANSTR010158150.1:0-10260 GCA_025434805.1 Antipathozoanthus remengesaui
CAAAAAAATCCTGCAGCAATAGGTTCTATAAGTTCTATATGGCAAAAAAAACTTCTTGCAAGCCAAACACTTTGGAAAAATAACTGCTGACCTGAAAAGCCCCCCCCCCCTCCCCCTCCCTCAAAAGTTAAATGGCTAGCCCCCAAAAATCATGGACCACATCTTAAATTTCGCTTGATCAGAAAGTGGCATCTCAGATCCATATACGATTTCTTGCCTTAATTTCTTGCCAGAAGTTTATATCAATCGCCAAAGTGTACCAGATCCCATTGCACAAAGAAGCTCAAATGGGTAAATGGAAGGGAGTTTTTGCTTTGAACTCACTGATGTATAATTCCATTGCAGTCATTCTTCGTGCATAAAATAAACATTATCTTTGGTGATTATTACCGACCTGGCTCCCTAATGCTAAGCAAATCAAGTGATCATGGAAGCACGTTTGCAGGCTGGCACTTCCTGGTCTCAAACCCAGGTAGAACCAACTGTCAACAGCAGTTTGGTATGGAATACTACTCAGGCAATCTTGACAGAGTCGACCGTGTACTGTGTGAGGAGTACAGTGATTATAACAGAGCCAGCAATCAGACGGTATAGTGAGAAATTTTCAATTCAAATTCTCCTGGGGAGGGGGCGTACTCCCATATATTGACTATACGAGTATGTGCCCGCTATACAGGGCATAGTTTTCAAGCGCTAGCCTTTTTGTCAGGAGCAGGGTGCAGAACACGATGCTTTAGGTCAGGGTGTCAAATTTAGGCGATTTTAAAATATTAAAAGGTTTACAAAGAGCCGAATTCCACATATGAATGAAACAGAACGGCTGGTGTATAAAGCATATTCTCAATTAATAAAAAGATATGCTACAAAATTTGTCAAGAAAAGGGTATGTCAGGTAAATGAGAAATTTCTAACGGTAATTAAGTGACGCCATCATACATAAATTATGGCGAAAATATGCATATTGGGTTGTTAATTCGGCAATCCCACATTTTGCAATAAAACGCTTTTAAACACAATTTTTTTCCTTTCCATAGTATACTCGTTAACTATAAGCTAATAGATTTTGTTTCTGCATGTCTTGAAAATATAAACTGAAAATATACAATAAATTCAAATGTTTAGAAGTCAAAGAAGGCGTTGTTTGATTTCATCTTTACTTTTATATATAACTGACTGTGCCCATCTTATCTGCTTTGTTGTGGGTAGAGAGACCAGTATTAAAAACATTCACATCTATGATTAAAACCAGGGCCCGCCTTGTAATGTGTAATTACCGGTACTCTTAGTTAAAAACATTTTTCTTTGTAGGTGACGATTGACCTGAACGGGCCAAAACGAGGCGATGGATCCGGCAACTCCCTCACACCCACTCTACTGGTAGGACGTGTTTCTGATCTGCTGAAAAATATAATATTGCTACTTAAATGGAAACATTCTAAGAGTTGTTTAGTATCTTTATGTTACTCTGAGCCATGAAATTCCTTGTTTAACATGCTACTGATCTGTGTTTTTTTGCAGAAACATGTAGCTGTCTAGCTGTTATAATATAATGCACTGGGCTCATTCACATAATGAAACTCAAATAATAAAATTATAACACAATCCGACTTTCTGTTTAAATTTGAAGTGGCAGCTCACTTGTATTTGCTCAGGGGAGAGGTGGGGCAAGACGAGTTACAGACGGTAAAATTCAAAAAGCTACTTCACTTTGTGCGTTGCTTTCTGGAAAAGCCTCCACACAACAATTTTGGAACTAAATGAGCTGTGCAGGATGAGTACATTGCTAGAATTATGGCTTTCATTTCCTCAGAATTAGTCGAGAGAAATGAAATTCGAGCGGCGAAGATGAGAGTCTTTGCCACTTGATTTGTATTTTTCTCGACTCTGAGGAAATGAAAGAGACTTCTCGCAGTGTACATAATTAGTAGCAAGATCACTTTCAAAATGTACTGCCATTGTATTGTGGGATTACTGTAGATAAAACAAACAGTAAATAAACTGTAAACAATCATATTTTGACACTTTGAAAACGCTGTGACATTACATTTTTTGTTTGGAATTATAACTAAATTTTTTTGTGGTCTGAGCTGAAGTTAATTAGGATTCTCCATTGTCTTTTTAATTTAATTTGTATATCAGTAATGTATTTTACTTGGTCTAATGCCTCTAATGTAGATATTTGCTTTTGTGCTAGGAAAGCACTTATATATAAGATGATTCTTTTGGCTCGCGCATTTATAAATCTTATTAATTTAAATTAATGTAATTTTTTTCATCTTAGTGTCTGTCTATTAAAAGCTGTTGAGAAAAAGTTGAAATTTAGGGCGCTTTCTATTCATCCGAACTGGCCGGTCTGAACAGCACAATGAAGGGTAATTCTCGACTGAGAGAAAATAAAACTGCTGTTGTTGGTCTTCTTTACAGATAACAAGTATCATAAAAACCAGCAGGAGTAAGTTTAGTTTACACTACTCGATATTTTAGTACACTCCATTGTAGTGGTCGGACCGGCCAATTCTGATACTGATGGAAAGCGCCCTAAGAGTAATTTCTATTTTTGTGGTTTATCCTGTGACGTCATAATGAAATAGGGTAATGAACAATTGACCGTAACAAAAAAGATGGCGGCGGTACATTTGACCACAATGTCTTGCGAACCTAACTCAGTGAAAAGCTGAACGTGGAAGACCATTGTTTGGTAAATGTGTCCATCACTAACAACTTTGTGTATGCCAGGTTTGAAGTTTTTATATCCTTTCTGTACTTTTTTATGAGCGTTTTCATTTTAATAACGTGCTAGGAGTTATGGGTAGATGTACCAGTCGCCCTGATTTTTTTTATTACGGTCAATTGTACAACAACTGATACAATGGGTTATTGAAGCCATGTATAAGACCAAATATCATTCACATTTAGGCTTGGTTTAACACTACTGATGTACAACTGAGATTCTCTAATCTCTTCAAAATACTGGACAAGTGGTCTTACAAGTGGGTAAGTGAAATACAAGAACAAACTCGGCAAGTTGATTGCCCAAGTACGGTTGAAAACAGATGCCTCCTCTGCAGGCGTTTTTAACTGTTCTGTTTCACCGACCGTGCAAGCAGAGAGCGAGTTGAACCTGTAGGTTTACAAGACATACTGGAAACGATTACGTACGTGGCTTACAATCAGGGAGTCTGGGTGCAGTCTATTAGTTTAGATGCTGCTAACAATTGTGTACCTCAGTGGTCGTTCAAAAAAACACTCTACCCTCATTAGAGGGTAATACAATTGCAGACAAGATGAGCTAAATTAAATTCCTGTTAATTGCTTATATAATTGGAGAAATGCTTCTCCTAAGCACGGAACCGCCCCTGAAGTAGATATATAGTGGGATTCATTTACCGATTCTCAAACGTTACTCGTACCATTTCCATGAATCTTCATTTGATCTCCAATCAAACTCTTACTATCCTAATTGGTATATAGGCTGTTTATCATAATTTTCACCGGGAGATGAAGTATTTTCCTTTATTATGATTTATGTTATAAATCGCGACCATTTTTCGAATTCATTCTGTCGGGTAATAACTGTACAATCCTAAGATGTAAACGATAAGAACAATAATAAAGGAAATTCATTGCCTTTCGTAGCATTCAACACATTTTTAATTGATTATTAATACAGCAAGTATCTTAAGAAGCTAATAGACCAGTTCCGAATTTGCAGTTACCTTGTCACCTTGGCATACCAAGACCAGCAGAGACATGAGCTGTTCATTACTCTGTGTATTGTTCATACTTTTACACCGTAGTTATCGCTGGTATTCATATGACTGCATAAATGAATCTGTAGTCATTGTAATCAGCGGTAACTGAGAACCTGTAAAAATGAATCTATATTCATTGTAATCAGTGGAAGCTGCGAATATGAAGGCTAACATCTGTGGTCATTGTAATCAGCGAAAATGAAGACGAACCCTACAAAAATGAATCTGTAGTCATTGTATTCAGCGGTAACTGATAATATAAAGGCAAACCACGTAAAAATGAATCAATAATCATTGTAATAAGCGGTAGCTGAGAAGACGAGACTGGGGTCCGAGAATGGTATATTTACACGCAAAAAACTGTCCGAGAAAAAAACTTATATTGGCATGATAATTTTAATGTTCTATATAGAACAGGAAAAATATACATGTGAACGAAATTGTGCCATAGGGTATTTTGTAACTGACCTAATTGCCAAATAATATTAAAATATTTACTATAATTAGTATGCGGCGGCCATGTTGGTGTACCACTTTGGTACACCAAGATGGTGAACAAAATTATATTTTTAAACAAAGCTGTTTTCCAATATGATTAATTCACCAACAAACACTTGAGTTACGACTTCTAATTGTTTGTCAGGTCATAACATTTCAAATTTGCCATTTCCATTTACAAAACTATAGTAATCAAACTGTCAGAAAGTTTAACATGCTCTAATTCCAGCACGAATCTTCGCATTGCCTTAATTTTTTATAGAATACTATGGACTCAATATTAATAGAACAGCTCGATAGATCTTGCAGTTTAACGTAATGACGTAACGTGAGCAACTTGATAGATCCTATAGTTTAAATTTTAGATGTTGATGACATCACGTGCAAACCATTTATCATCCAGTTTGAGAAAATGTGTTGTTTGGTTGCAGCATCATTACTCCGTAAGGGAGATTGAGGTGCTGGCCAGATGCGACTGTAACGGCCACGGGAATGGTGGAGTGTGCCCATTGAATGAAACCACCAAACTGCGCATGTGTGAATGTCAGAACAACACATGCGGTCCAAACTGCGGGGAATGTTGCCCCGCGTACAACCAGTTTCCTTGGGAGAAGGGGAGTGGTGCACCATGGGAGATAGACACTAAAACAGTATGCCATCGTAAGTTCAAATACATGGAGGATAGTACACATTATGTATTGTGGCAACCATGTAATGTTCTTTCATTACATGACTATGAATCCATGCTGTGCTTACTTGTTTACACTCTACACAAATACTGTAACGAAGGAAGGTTCGTATCCATTTCCATTTTTCTTCCGAACTGGAAGCACACATTTCTTCACAAACAAAATAGGCGGAGTCAGATCTTCATGTGCAATATGTTTAATTTGGCGGTTTACTCTGGAAAACAAGTCTTCGAAAACTCGTAGAAGACCGATATATTATACACTTATTGGATACGTCCAAGTCCAATATGGGAAAGATATTTAAGTCGAGACTTGAATATCTTTCCATATTAAGCGAGGATGAACCCAATAAGTGTTTTATTATAGCGAAAAAATTACAAACACTGAGTTTGGCTCACTGACTTTGACTTTTGTTTCATAAATCGATATTGAGTTGGCCACGATGCAGTCGAAGGACGAAGGTCACTATAAACACTGCCAGTACAAAAGTGATAGTAAAATTATATCACGTGTACAGCAAATGATATATCCCCGATTAGACCACGTGCAAACAGTCCAATAGTTTGCTGTTCAGTATGATGCTGTCCAATATCGTCAAATATTGGATCAGCACGTGACTGCAATGCAGACATATGATTGGTAGTAAAGTAAAATAACGTACAATGTTTTCTTCTTGGTGTTGTCGTGGTGATCTACTGAAAAACAAGATATTTCTTCTTCTGTGACTACTCTGACAAATCACTCCACGGCCGCCAGCCACATTGATGACTGAACAGACGAGGGAAACGAAAGGCACACACCGAACGACAGGCTTTGTGATGGCGTGAAATGTTACGTCATGGCAATAATTTCACTTGTAAAAATATAGAAAATATGCTACTCGGGACCCGGATGTAGTGCGATACGGCTTTTCTGAGTGGTATATTTCCCAGTAAAACACTGTTGTCCATATAATAAAAACTGATATTAAGCAGCGATGACAATATGCTAGAATCCAGCTTCGTAAGTCTTTAAGCCTTAGCTACTTATCAGTATACATCTTCTCCTTACATCATCCACACATAATTTGCGGTTGGGTGACGAGAATAAAGTAAATGATAACACATAGCAAACTGTCTCACATGAAACGTAAATTCTCCCAATCTGTAAATTGCTAAGTGTGGACGGAGACAGCACATCGAGATAGTATAGGAGAATGTAGCAATGTTTAGGGTTTCCAAGGGTTAATTTAAAGAATCGTTAATCCTTTGTTTTAGCATTTTCTTTCTTGTCAAAACAAATAGGACATCAGTCGATCTAATAAGAATGCAAATAGATGGAGAGACAAAGTTTAAGCTGGACTTTAGTCTGTGACTCTATGTCAAGTCATAAATTATCTTTTTCATTTTATGTTTACAGCTTGTAACTGCCACCAGCACTCTGAAAAGTGTGTTTATAACGAGACAGTCAACAGGCTCAAGCTGAGTATGGATGTCAGCGGCAACTACAGCGGAGGAGGGGTGTGCCTCGAATGTAAGGTTGGTACGGTTTGGACGGAACAATTCTCCGTAGTAGTCTACACCATCATTCTTTTTCTTTGCAGATGATCAAATTTCCAAAATAAATTAAGCCGCAACTGCCATGCATCTCACCAAATCATGACGAATGAAAAAATCAACAGATTGAGAAACTTTCTCGGATATAAACTATAAGCAGTTTTTTAAAGAAACTATAGACTGCGTCAGCGGGTTGGTAAAACGTTTAGTAAAATCAACCAAGGGTTGACAAAACAATTTCCTGCGCCGCAAGATTGAAAGACTGAGCTGACATTTCGAGAGTTAGCTCTTCGATCCGATACTTTCTCGGGATGTTCAGTGTTTGGAAGCAATAGCTAATAGCAACATTTTTTACCCCAAAACGTATTGGTCTTTTACCTATAATTCGTAAACAGTTTGTTTAGCTTGGTTCAAAGGAATAAACTCTGTTTAGAGTGGAATGATTGCAAAACCACCGTTTTTTGTACGTTGCACTTTCGTCAAAACGTCTATACGTTTATCTTCATTGCTTGTTGCACAAGGAGAAGTCTAGTTGGTATATTTTCATATGTAAGGCTAATCATTGTATTTACACAATGCCAGAATCAGTAAAACAATGGCCACGCTATTGTCTCTGCAGGGCAAGGGGGAAATGTGACCCCCCCCCCCTCCGGCAAGATTAAATAGACAATAGGTAAAGAAATTTAGAAATAGCGGAGAGCATACCCCTATCACCCTCACCCTAACAAGCTTGCTGCACACTCCCCCCCCCCGACCAAAATTGCTGTCTACAGCCCTGCAATCACCAGGTGCCGTAAGGGAGTATAATCTCTACTTGACATAATTTATTCCCACAGCACAGTACTGAAGGCATCAACTGCCAGGACTGCAAGATGTTTTACTACCGTGCAGTAGGGAAAAAACGTGAAGACAGCGACGCGTGTAAAGGTAAAAGTTGATACTGAAATAACTTCACAAACTTCAAATTTGCAATACAAGCAACATGCCACAACATACCGTACAATTAATTTTCTTTAGCAAGGATACGTGTGTATAGAACTTGCATGTGCATAGAAATTAGACTAACAAAACCAACCGTGGAATTAGGCCGCAATACTATTTGCAATTGTTTTTTTTATTTAATTCCAATAAGCTTTAAGAAACATGTTAGGTAATAAGGAATAGAGTATGGCAATATCTCTAAAACTATTTTAACAGAAATACAAACGAGAGGGAGAATGAGGGTTCGCCAACACCCCCCCCCCCCCTCTTGTGTATTTAAGGGTTAAATTATTTGCAAATAACACATTACGTGGTAAACGCGCTCTTTCTTCAGAACCAGCTCATTTTAACTGAAGGCTTGCAAATTGGCAAGCTCATCAAAACATTTTTCTTAACCCTTACAGCCCCAGCCACTTCATTATAAGAATAAAGCAATTGATCATATACCGAAAGTCATCTAAGATGAAAATCAATATTCTTCCGACCTCATTTTACAAGGAAGCCATGGAGACAGTTTGAAAGATCTTAAAAATGCGTCAAGTGACGTGTTTTTGGCCACACTAGAAGGGTTAACGGTCCAAATTTGGACAGGTATGAATCGGTAATCCCGTGTTCTTTAAATTTAAGATTGTGCATGAGCCAACTAGTCGCGTCTAAGCTACAATATTAATTTAATGATTAGAGGCTCCCGGTAACTTTGATTTAAAAACAATGTTGTTACTTTACAACAAAGAAAATACACATATACTCCTAAATTCCGTTACATATATTTAATTTGTACAATTACAAGATCAAAACAAAGTTCAACAGAAGAAGTTTTGAAAGTACAATGCTTATTAATTGTTATCCACGAAGTTATATTATGTTTTAGTTGAACATCCATTCTTGACGCAGTGTTTGTGTTGTATTTTAAGCATGCAACTGTAATGCCGATGGTACGACGAATGTGACTGGGGTGGCGTATCTGGACTGTGTTCGAGATGAGCTGGCGATGAAGAAGTTTAATGGAACGGTAATGCCTTACTTCCTTAACCTGATTAAACAATTTAGTCAATCTAAAAGCCTTGCTGGTTGTGGTTCCTGCTTTGGCTTAGCTGAACTAATTATAATAGTATTTGCAGCATGTACTTTGAACATCTGTTTTGTTCTGTTGTTCAGCTCAGTTATTTAACCCTATATCTGACCCGGGCTTTTTTGGCTCCTCACAGCCCGGGGGATACAAAGTGCCCCCTCCCACCATAACTTTTTTGTTATTGGGCGTATGGTGATGAGACTTGGCAAACTTGTTAAGTATTACAAGTTCTATCTATTGATGGAATTTTGATGCGTTCATTGACTATGACGTCATAACGACGTCATAACATATGGTGTTTTGGTATAACTTTTGGTTTCTTATGGTTGGATTCTCTTTTACATATATAGAGGTAAAAACCAAGTTTAGTAACATTATCGAAGCGTGACACTTGTACTATAATATGTAACTGGAAGGGATTACTGATTACGTTTCAATGACGTCACAAAACGATGGTTACTGTTTGAGAGCTCTTTAATTCTGCTTAGTTTTATTGAGAAGCAATCAAATTTTTCTTAGCGGCTATAAGCCAGGTTTTAAAACAAAATAAGGTGTTCAAGTCACATTTCCATGATGTGACGTCAAAATTTTTATGACGTCATAATTTCAAATTATAGCTGTCTCTTATTTTCTAATAGATTTATCTTGTTATGCATCCCAAAACAGATATAGTAAACAGAAAATGTCTACTAGAGAATCAGAAGAATAAGTAAAACCAAATTCGTTCCTCAAAGCTCTCCATAACTACATTAGGAAAACAAGAAAGGTTGTTGCCATGGCAACAAGAAAAATGGTTATAGTTCCTCAAATGTTTAACCGTAAGGTTTAAAATTTGGCACAAATCTCACCATTGTCCATAGAATTGTTATTTGTCCATACTACAAAATACTTCATTTAATCACAACAAATTTGAAGCCACAGGTTTGTGGGGTCGTGAATAATGACTAACAAATAACTACAAAAACGCCCCTCCCCCCTACCCAGTTTGAATAGGGTTACCGGTGGTAATGGGCCATGAAATGAACCATTGTAGAGAAGCATTGCCTCATACTTGGTTGGGTACGGCATGAAGGAAGTGAGAATATACCAGGTATAACATTCACATAGGGCGAGGTTAAGGGCGGCCACAACTTCATCTATACTATTGCCAGTGCAATACAGGGTCGTATCGTCAGCGTATAAATAGACAATAAATATCGTATAAAATACTGTCACTTACCGATACCTTATTTGATAAGTGACTGCAATAATGCAGACATATATTGGTAGATTATCACAGAGTACTGATATATAATTTTCATTCTCTTCTCAAGTCCGACTTGACAAAATCTCACTTTGTATATCATTATCAGGTGGATGACGAGGGCGCCCAAAACCAATTGCTTCAAAGGGTAATTAAAGGTATTCACCCAACAACACTATCCCAATATGGTCATACATTCAAAAGTATGGTAAGAAAATGCCGTTGGTCAAATTATCGCTGCGACAAAGGGTAGGTACAAGACATTCTATAGAGGGAATTTCACTATGACGTCATTGTTATCATTTTACCTCAAAAGAAAATCCACGTAACTTCATTCAGAAAACAAAAACAACTGTCCAGGGCCGTAGAGAGCAATTGAAATCGTAAGGAGAGGGATTTTTTTTTTTTGGGGCGGGCAGCAAGTTTATCAGGGTTAGGGTGCATGGGTGCACTTTACTTCATGTCTATTTTGCCTGAAAGGGGGAGGGGG